>OX419601.1:12087925-12377835 GCA_948473455.1 Teleiodes luculella | reverse complement strand
CAACATTTATTATCGAGAGCACAGATTTACTAAATTTTGATACTTTTCATGATTCATTCTGTATAAATTGAAGAATTTGTGCATAATATCCGATTTCAAATAATTATGAAGTGTGATGAAATTAGTCAACCTTGCATCGTTTGTGCGGAACCGGTCGGAGGTAGGATTACCATATGTAAATAGAGGGATCTATGGTACCTAAAATGCCTGAATTTTCAGAAAAATGCCTGTCTAGCTAAATCAAAACGCTATGGTAATAAGTAAAAGCCAACAGATAATAATGAAGAAGAATATTTATTACTGATATTTGTCAGATAACATTATTTTTTTAATTGTTCTTTTCTAATAAATACATAAAACTAAAAAAAAATTTGATATAGTTATGTAACTTTTATGAATAATCAATATTGCTTTTAATGATTCAATTGTCAGCCGATTTCTTTCTTTACTCCACTGGGCTTTGACGAGAGAAAAGGTATTCAAGTGCAAGTGCGAAAATTAAAAATGCCTGTCTCAGATCAATGCCGGCCGCACGCCTGTCTAAACCTTAAAATGCCTGTCAAATGCGGCAAACGCCTGTCATATGGTAACCCTAGTCGGAGGCATGCGGCGACATCATGCTGAGCATGTGGCCAAATGCGTTGCGTGCGTGCGATGCTGTCCGTCTAATGTGGTTGAAACATTAGTTTTTAAAGTGGACAAAAGTGGCTCCAAAAGCCGAGAAAAAAAAGGAGTATATAAAAAAAATCATACTAATATTATAAATATGTGTGTGTGTGTGTATGATTGGAATGAATAAACTCGACAACTACTAAACCGATTTCAAAATTTCTTTCACCATTCGAAAGCTACATTCGCCGTGAGTAACATAGGTCACCTTTTACCGCGGGAAGATGCCTCATTCCCACGGGAATAACTGTTAACGCGGGCGGAGCAGCGGCGGAAAGCTAGTAATAAATATGTAGGGACATCTCACGCACGGCCCTCTGACCCTCTGACCCCAAACTATACAGAGCCTGTACTATTATGAATATGAGTGTCAGGCAGCTGATATACCTACCTACATATATAAATAAATATACAACATCCAGCCAGACACAAGGCAAACAACACAGGTGCTCATCACACGAATGTTTGTCCTGCGGAATTCAAACCCGCGAATTTGCAGACGTATAACTAGGCTGCGCGGCCGCCGATAGGCAAACTTGGTTCGTGTAATATTATATTATACACGGCTGCTGCTTGCTTTGAACTGCTATTAACGCAGATGGGTCTGGTTGTGTGCCATCTAGGGGAACGTCTCGCGCAGTTGTGATGGCGCTGTAGAGCGAAACTTTTGTTGTTCAGTACACGCGCACGCAACATGCTGGAACTCGTGATCTATGCCCAAAGCCCACTGCAATCATTTATTCGCTCTCATCTAAATCTTATCTTAATTAGCCTTATGTGTTCCACTGCTGGGCAAAGGCCTCTCTCCGCTCTCTCTCATAAAATTATAATATTTATGTCTCAGTTATGTGTTTATTTATGTAGGTACACTACTACGCTTGGACGAGTGTCTGTGGGGTCGATAGGGTCAATAAGTATCTAACTCGATAACTTTTACAAATTAATGGCTGAAGTTTGAAAACTTTTACTAAAGGCTGACACATTCAAAAGCTTAAAATTCCATGTGGTCCTTCAATGGGAAAGCACACGCATTCACGACACATCACTAGTCGAAAAGGACATAATAATTGTGTCACAAATTTTTTGTTGACTTATACAACTCAGGAGTTGGGTTAAGAGGAATTTCTATGAGGATTTTGTGAATAAAAATAGATTGTAAATGGATTTTAATTTTATTTACATTTCAACCTTAAACATACAGTAGTTAAAAGCTTGGTGTAGTACCTGAAACAAAATAAATTGGATTAGAATAAATATCCTGATTGATATAATGGTTTTTCTTCTTGAATCACTCTAATTTAAGTTTAATCAAAAAATAAATTAAAAATATAAGTAGATATACATATACTTGCATATTATTATCTTCTCTCTATCAAATTACAATTTGGTAGGTAGATAGATCTAACATGCATTAAAATAAAAAGCTTCTATTTAACTGTGATCTTTTTTGCCATAATCTCACAGGAGTGAGGGTAAAACTTGTAATGACATGCATCTAGCTAGCGGATGCCGATATCAACAAACAACTTGATCAAGTGGGATGGGGTGAGGAAAGGGCATGGAGGTAGAATAATACATTTTACCATGGTCCAAAAAAACAAGGTCTTGCAATTAGACCACGTCACTGACACGAGCCTACGTCATTTTGCGCTGTTCATCCTTGTCTATTACGCGCATTCGACAAGGATGAATAGGCAAAATGACGTAGAAATGACATAGCTCATGTCAATCACGTGGTCTAATTGCAAGACCTTGTTTTCTTGGACCATGCATTTTACTATGGAGGTCTCGTGTGCATGCAGGTGTACTATCTGACATCTTGTTCAAATTGCTTGCCGCTAAGTATATTTGTGAACCATTCACCTCTATTTAGTGCTGTTAGCGTTGATGTAGTGGTACAGGATGACCAGCAAGAAGATGGAGACCCCGAGGATGTTGGAGAACACCGCTAGCTGGATATCGGTGATCATTTTGAATTATTATACCTGAAACAAAAGTAAAAAATTTTTTAAATAAATACCTGCATGTTATAATTCATGTTATGTAGTTTTTTTTTTTATTCACCTGTGCTTGAGTCGAAAAAGTACGACGGATCAAGCTTCACCGGACTTATTTGAACTGTACAAAATAATACAAAAAAATGGTCAACTGTTAATGTTATGTTGTTGTTATTGTAATTTTCATTTGGAATGCAATAAAAATTATGTGGCCACAAGATTGAAAACTAAGCGAGCCCAAGGAAACACACTATAGGTCTAATTCTTCTTTTTACGAGTTTTCTACGATGGATAATAAATGTTCATTACTGCATTTTAAATTGCTTGCTCTATTCGATTCTAGAGAGGTATATAATGCGCAGTATCTTTAATAGTCCATAGCTGGACTAACTCCCTAGATTTCCTACGATATGCTATCTATATAACCCGCCCTGAAGTTGACTGACTTTGTTACCATTAGTCACCTCGTACAATACTCGCAGGAAAATGACTTGGTTCAATTCTATAGCGATTCAGTCCAAGATACGTAAAATAAATAAATATGAATGAATGTACACGCAAGCACCGGGCGAGGTTAAAACATTGGATTGTTGGGAAGTTCGAACAAAATGGATAAAACCACACAAATACTTACTTGGAGTTGAATTACTCTTTCTTTAAAATGTGTACAATTACAGAAACCTTTGATTTATTTCGAATAACTGCAAGCTGCACGGCAGAACGAAGAAATTCGGGCGGAAACACGGAAGGAAACAAACAAATCAAATCACACGTCAGTCAGTTCAATCAATGTTACCAACTGTCAAAAATATTTTTAACATTTGTGTTGTAAAAACGTCTATTGAATTGTCTCCAATACCCATCATGGCATAGGTTTGCAAGGTCTATAAAAGACGAATTCAATTTTGCTGCTTTCTTCTAAATGCAGATATTGAAGATGCTTGGTTCTTGAAGTCCGACAGACATGTTATTTACATACATATAAGAACAATAGATATTTTTATGCAGACTTGGTGGACAAGTTGCATAATAATAATAGCTTTTACCGCTTTCCCAATTTTTCATCGATACATTACACACATAAAGCCTGACCAAAGAAATAAGAAACCTGCTCTGGGGGCGCTACGTGTATATTTTTACGACTATGGCAACAATTTCCCTTATAAAATTAGTTCCATTGAAATTCCGCAATATGGCGAGGTTTCTTATTTCTTTGGTCTTAGCAGGCTTCTTAGTTTTTTTGGTCAAACTTTAAATACCTACATAGTTTGCATTGTAAAGCCTGACCAAAGAAATATGACACCTGCTCTGGGGGCGCCACGACGTGTATATTTTTACGACTATGGCAACAAATTCCCTTATAAAATTAGTTCCTCTGAAATTCCGCAATATGGCGAGGTGTCATATTTCTTTGGTCGGGCTATAAAAAATATGAGTTTTCTTTTTTACCATAACGAATTCATGATTCCCTCACGGTCACTTAATAGCCGCACTACACTCTCCACAAAACTAGACGAGACATGGCCAATATGAGGGACGCAGTTATGCGCAAGAGTGAGCGCGGTGTATTTGCATCTCATTCTAACGCATAACCTCGTCTCTTTCGGCTCTCGGGTTTTGTCGAGAGTGTAGTGTAGGCTTAAGTTACATTACAATTTACCTTATTTATAGGGAATTCTATACGAATCGACAACCCTCCCTAATTTGGATGAGAGAGGCATTAATGTACGACCTAATAATTCGCGTCCTGAAGTTAGACTCACTCAAGCACAATGAGGAAATATAAATACATGGAGGCGCCCTTGTTGTACTATACGAATATTCACATATAAAAGTATGAGTAAGATATGGTACAGATCGCGAAATATTACTTTGTCTCTTTTTTACTTATGAGTAATTGTATTTTAAGAAAGAGACATGTATGTATATTCTAGTTATTGCTAATAACGGAAACATTTTCTGATGACATAAGGATTTCTGTAGGAACGTGCCACTTTTCGCCATTTTAAGGCACGAGTTCCGTACTATTCTTACTTACGTACGTCAAGCACGGCCACCCATTATTGGGCCGTAAAACTCGGGACATCAATTGTTGCGTTGTACATTATTGTCTCGCATTTAAACGAACTTCTTTTTGTTTTGTTGTCAGTTTGACAAAATCCTATCAAATTCATAATTCTTTCACAATTAGTTTTCTTTCAGTTTTCAAAAAAGCGGCTGCTGAATAATTGTTGAATAGTGGGAAATGTGGTCGTATTTGATAATAAATTCGATGCACGGACAAGCGTAGTACGTGCTAATAACGTCCGATGAAACAACAATACAGTTTTACATGATACAGTAAGGGGGGCTGGAAAATGTATCTCTCTTCGATAAGTTCTCGTCTGCTTTTGTTCGACACTAACAGTTGGGATTTGAAGAAATCTTACGGATGTTACGATGGGATTCTGCGAGACATCTCGTGGAGTGATGATAGCAAATACTTGTTACAGGTAATTGACAATGTTCTCCATGTTACTGTTCAACTAAATCACATGTATGTATGTACCTATTACTACAATTTGTGTAGGCGTGCCAAGCTGTATTGTTTCAAACCAATGACAACAGTTGTTCACTCATGCATGTTGTGAAACGGATCATTGATGTTCTATTTTTGAAACTTGCAGGTCAATGCTAAGGGATTGGTGGAAATACTAACTGCGACTGATAATGATGTGCGCAGCTTACAGCATATACCACTGAAAGACACCTGGTCAGCCAGCTTCCACCGTGATGGCCATCGTAACATTGCCATTGGCACCAAAAGTGGCAATGTTTTTATCTGGGATACTAAAAATAAAAACATCACAAAAACATTTCCTATGCCTCCACAACAGTCTAGTGTTAATCACATCAGCTTTAATGCTAAAAACACTAGTCTTGCAGCCTCTATGTATAACGGTGACACAATCATCTACGGCCTTGTTTCCAATATCCCTGTATTAACGGTCAAACTGGCATCCTCGAGGAGTATTTCAGCAATGAAGTTCCACCATGAATCCAGATCGATGCTTGGTTTAGCCACCGATGAAGGACATTTGGTTCTCAGAGATATCACAACCAACAAAGACAAAGCTTTCTTTGAAAATGTCCACGCGTCACCTGTCAGTGACTTTGACTTTTCTTTAGTAAACAAGGATGTCATGTTATCCAGTGGCTACGATAAGCAGATGCTTGTGTATGATGTAAGACTGCAACATGTTGTTTCAACTACTCGGACATCAAGTGCCTTAACATCGTTGGCCATAAATATAGATAACCAAGTTGCACTTGGCACAAAAAATGGTTCTGTATTATTGTACGACTTGAGGGACCTTACAGTACCATTGAAAGTCCTTAATGGACATGATGATGAAGTTCGTAAAGTCACATTCCAGCCATTACGGAAAAAACTAAATTCCACAGAAATAAGTCTTCGAGAAGATAACCCATATTTTACACCAATCAAAGTAACATCTCCAACTAAGAACAAAAGGAATTCTGATATGTTTTATATCAATGACACTCCACCAAAAAACTCTGTGAATACTTCAAGTCCTCAGGATAACAAAGCAGATTCCTTTCTTGTGCTGATGGGTCTGGATAAGTCAAGTAATGTGTTGCCAGAGCAAGATTATTCCATTACAGAAAAGAATAGCACTCATTTTGATAGATTCACTCACTTAGAAGCTGAAAGGGACATCAGCAAGATTTCCACACCTCTGAACTCCAATAACAATCAGATTGAGCAGCTAAACTTCCCTTCACCAGTTAGTGCACTAAACGGCAGGCCTGGTGATAGAATTGAAAATGATGCAGAACTAAAAATTAACAAAGTAAATAATGATTTTATGTCACAGGCTGACACCAAAAGTTTGGAAGAATTGAAGGACTTCATGAAATTGCACCTTGCAGATGTGGCTGATGACAATAGAAATTATTTTTTGCACATCATGATGGCATTAACAAAACAAAAACTGTATTTGGAGAAGCAACTAGGTCAAATAACTGATCAAATGAGCATTCTTGTGCAAAATCAAAATGCTTTGATGGATACGAATCTCAAACTTATGTTTGAAATTGAAAAACTGAAAGTACAAAAAATGTAAAAGTAATAACTTTGTATTTGCTTCAATAATTCAAAATTGTCAAATAATGAACTGACACAAAAATACATACATATTTATATAACAACAAATAATATGAATTTAATTAAAAATATAGGTACATGGTACATAGATAAAAAACAAAGTAAATCAATTTGCTAAGTTACATAGACATTCTCATTTATAAAAGTGCCAAATGTTATTTCGTCTGGTTTTTAAAAACTGAAGATGGTTTTGGAATATGCTTTGTTATATTGTATTCTATTCTATTCTATTCAATGATTCACAAATGTTGAAATTGATTGTGCCATGATTTTTCTAGGCAGATGTATTTTATCTGGCTATTATATAGTGTATTGTCCTGTTGTCTAATAATAAGGCAAATTGCTTCATATTCATATGTTTGAACTGCCCCATAACTTGTGATTTGTTTGCATTTGGTTAAAAGTAATTGTGTTGTTAAAAGATCATAAGTAAGAATGGTAATAAATTAAAGTGTTATAATATGTATTAATTTCACATTATTTTCTTAATATATATTTAGCTAAGTACCCTAGTATAGTAGTGTGGATGGAGGGGATGGGCCCCATGGCTTATGTCACCTAATGGTCAATTCACACCAAAAATATTTTTTAGTTTATAATTAATTTTTAGCTACTTACTTTCACACATAAGATGCTTTTTCGTACTTATGTAGGTAGTATAGTAAGTTACCTAAATACAGGCAGGGAGCCCAAGAAGTAAGTATTTACCACCCCTACGGAACGTTGATTGGGGTTGGTGGTGATAGAGAAAACATGGTGAAAACCCTGTCTTTACAAACGAACAGCATTTATATATTTGTATATACCTATATATGTAATGCTGTTTGTTTATGCTGTGTTGCTTAAATATATATGTAGATTTGGATTATTATCTATTGATTAATGTGCAATACTTTTTTTAGCTTTTTGAATCATTGTCGTACCGCGCGCGTAGCGTAGTGGTACGTCGTACGGTACGTTGAACAAACAAAATGCAAAGCGGAAATGACCGATGTTACCATTTGTGCAAAACGCAGTGCATTTCGGCAGATTGCAATAAACATAATGAGTATTGAGATTTACAAAAAAAATAACTTCTAAATTCTAGCCAGCACAAAGAGGAAAGCATTAAAACTGCTAGCTCTAGCTAACGATTGATTGAAGTGTCAGCACAAGTGCAGTTGAATTTGGCCTAATACATACTATATTTATTCTGGGATTTGGCTGGCAGTCCGCGTAGAATAGCGAAGTTTTTAGCGGCCACGCTGGAAGTAAGTCCATTGTTTAGCAGGTATTTCACTGGCGACGGCGACAGAAAACGAAAGGGACACAGTTATGCGCAAGAGTGAGCGCGGTGTATCTGTATCTCATTCTAACGCATAACTGCGTCTCTTTTGTCTTTGTCGCCAGTGAAATAGGTGCCTTCCATACATACACACACAGTACAGTCTGACAAAAAAAGAGTAGTTTAAAAGTAGCATAAAATATGATTATTTATGAATCAATTTAGCAGATTTACCATTTTTGAGATGGTCACCCTAGATTTCTAATCATCGATCTGTCTGACCATCATGGAGCCAGTGTCTGACAGACATGACATGACATGACTGACTGACTGACTGATGATAGCATTGACAGCTCTATTTCTATTATGGAAAAAGTGAAGTGATTTCATTCAGATTTGTGATTTATAAATTCGTAATTTCATTTCAAGTTTACTTTACTAATTACGTGACGATTCTGAAAATTAACTACAAAGATGATGGTACTATTCTGGATCCCGTTTCTCGTTGGAGTGAACTTCTTTAGTGAAATTTACTGCGCGGCGAGCCCTGTTGAGGAAGAGGTCGGGAATGGGCGCTACGCGATAGAAGGACGGGTGTTTCCACCTGATGAGATCGCGTCTACGAACTGGCAAACAGAAATGCGCATTCATGTTAACGGGGGCGATTTCCTAGGCTTCGTCAGAAACGATGGGTCCTTTGTCATACACAACCTGCCTTCAGGATCATACGTCGTGGAGATAGTTCACCCAGACTATATGTACGAACCCGTCCGCGTTGAAATCAACTCGAAAGGCAAATACAGGGCGCGCAAACTGAACTACATCCAAACCTCTCAGGTTATCCAAGTCCCTTACCCGCTGAGAATGAAAGCCATATCCAAGTTCCACTACTTCCAAGTCCGTGAGCAGTGGAGGCTCACCGACTTCCTTTTTAACCCGATGGTGATCATGATGATCTTGCCACTTCTCCTGATCATGGTGTTGCCGAAGATGATGAATGATCCAGAGACTAAAGAGGACTTGAAGCAGATCAGTAACTTGACTAGAATGTCAGATATGCCAGAAATGTCAGAGATGTTTACTAGTCTGTTCAGCGGAGGAGCCACAGCTAAAACTTCTGCTGCAAAGGCAAAGCAAGTCAAGAAGAAACAATGAATGTGATATCTAGTTTAATTACATTAGTATTTATTAACTTCCTTGTGTTATAGGTCTAGTTGTTTTGTATTAAAATATTTAAAATAACTGGATGTTTTATCTTCTCCTGTTTCCACCAGTGGAGTGCATCCTTTATCTTAATTTTGTATTTCAGTGGAGTTGGTAATAGGGAAAGCTAGAAAAAGATTTGCACTTAAAAATTGAGACAAATAAAACCATTTTGCATGTTTCAAATGAGATTTATTTGGAAATAAAACTTAGTGTTAACCATGAGACTACTTCATTCACTACTCATTTGAGTAATACAACAACTTACAGAAATGTTACACACAAATACATAAAAAAGTAAAAAAAAATCAGTCATTTGGTAAATTTGGACGGACACTACTTAAGTAACATGCTTAAAGTTATGAGATTCATACAGTATTTTGAAATAGAGAATTTGTACCTTTTTGGACGGGTACCTTTGCAAAGGTTTTTTATTCATATAAAATTTGTTTTATAGCTGCTTTTTATACCTGTGTAAAATAATTTACAAATATAATCGAAATATACCGATTTTGTATACATAATACAATTCATGATTGTGTATAATAATAATATTGTCACAATATTAATAATAATATTAATAAGGCATGATGACATGTATTTCTAATAAAGTTCTAGATGAAATTTTGATTCTTAAGTGTATAAAAAGTGAAAAATATTTCTTATAAACTACAGACTACAAACATTTATTTACATGATAATGCACTTTGCCTTAAAAACTTAGGATAATTTTCTATACCGACTTACTAAGGCAAGTGCGCATTATATGCTACATCCAACATAATATACTTGTATATGCAATTTCGTACTGATTTGATATGTTGTAGGGTAAAGAAAGAGTTTATGAAAAAAAAAAAATAGAACAGCACCAAAAAAAAAAGAAAAGTTAAGTAAAATAAATGAACAAATAAAATATTTGTAACCAAAATAATCATCTAATAATCACACTACGGGGTCGGGGACTATTTTCCCCAATGACGACACAAATAGTTACCAGAAATGGGCATGATTGGCAGAAAGATGTAGAGATAAGGAAATAAGTTGTACATCATATCCTACCTAAACTGAAATGTGACATATTGTATTTAAAACTAATTAGAACACTGGTAAGAACTACACTACTGGAATGAGAACAGAATATTATGTGTTTACAATATTGGTCTTTAGAAAGAAAAGCTACGAAATCTGCAATAGAGGAATTAAAAGTCTTCTTTAAACTACTACTATACTAACCAATGGTTACAGCAGTTCTAAAAGTAGAGAACCATTTGGAAAAGTATGGCATACCATTAGTAAAAATGCAACAATATGACTGAACTTTTACAAGTACACTATGCTAAAGAATGTCTAATAGATTATTTGCTAAATTATGTGTGATGACACTGATGACGTTTTATACAAATTTTCTTACTTCCTTTCTTTATATGTTGGCAATAATACAAAATATATTTTTTAAACACATTATTTCTCTTAAACCTATGGTGATTTGTTGAAAGTAATATAATAATATAATATCTTTCGAAAAGTGGTGCTTTTTTATTATTTGTAACAAAAAATAATATTACTATATGATACTTTGCCAACTGGACATTGGACATTCTGGTAATAAGACCTAAAGCGCCAGAAGTATTTAACTTTATTATTTTCCTAAACATTAAGGTGATTTTTCACAACACTATTTAACTTTTTGTCAAACCACTACAATTAATTTTTGTCATTATTATAATCACTTTCTTAAAAAAATAAGTTCATGAATAGGTGCGATTTTTCATTCTGAAATATCACTGAAATAAAGAAGAAGGAGCACAGCCCATACAAAATTAACCCACGTCCTACAGCAAAGAGAAGTATCTTAAAAAATATATAAAATTAAGTTAAAAATTATAGAATTTGTCCGATCGCCATCCTTACATTCTAACTTATAAAAAAATGCTATGAAAATTCCTTCAGGAGGATTAATATGTAATAAAAATATTACAAAATACTCGGATATCTTGACTTGACATCGTTTATATACGTGTAACCTCATGCCCTTTAACGCGATATAACAAAGGAGACACCTCAGTTAGGCTATTGCGTTCTCTGTCGCACTTACGACTCTTATGGCCCCTCGGGCAGCGAACGTTTGCAATAAACTAAGTTAAGTATAATACTAAACATCGAACAGGTGCACATCAAAACTAGGTTTTTAGTCGTTATTGTTTAGACACAATACAATTATTTTGCTCTCGTCTAAAATAGTTTTTAACTTATTTTGGACATTTCTCCTAACTAAATGTTCAAAGCAATTTTTTTATATGTTAGACTGTAAGGATGGATTTTTAAAGTATGCCATCTTTTTATACTTAATTTTATCTATTTTTTGAGATACTACTCATTTCTGTAGGACGTGGGTCGATTTTGCTCGTTATTCTTTCTTTGTAAAATAAAGTAATTGTATATACATTTGTAGAGGTATTTATGTAAAAATGATAAGTACAGTATTTTATTTTAGTGATATTATTGAATGCCGCAAACATCTTTTCTAGATACATAAAAGTTTGAATATATGAATATAAACTAAAAATTAATTATTCTTTCAAAAATATGTTCGTTCGTATTGCTTTACTAAAATTCTCAAAGATCTATTTATACTTTATCGCCGCACAAAAATCGTCCTACTTCATTTAAATAAGTATGTAGTATGTTTGTGGGCGTCGTGCCTTTATTATAATTGACTTATGCGGCCTAATTTATATTTTTTACTGTAAAACCATCTTAAATATTTTATATACGTAAAAATGAGTTTTTTTTTTAATCTTAGCCCAAAATAAAGCATATTCCGAATCAAATTGTATTACGTCGCCCATCGTTCCTTATAAATGTTTTTAACAAAAGTTGTACATGCCTTTTCACATTAGGCTCAATTCTGCGTGGCCGCTAAAATATCTAAATTTAAGTTGTTATGTCTCTTTCACGTTCTTAAGAACGAAAAGGGACAGGTGATTGCCAACCTATATTTAGACACGTCAAACACCAATTTTACGCGTAATTTAGTAGGAATTTAAAAACATCCCGACTAAATTAAGCTGAATTTGACAGATGCGCTGCTTATTTTAAATATCATTTATTCAAAATTAAATTCATTCATCTCCCCATCCTTTTCAATTCCCAAACGAATGAAAGAGACCAACAACTTAAATTTAGAGATTTTAGCGGCCACGGGAGAATTGTGCTCAATATCTGGCTATAATACTCACGGATCAGTGATCAAGTATGAATTCTCTTTAGTATGGTTACCTATATAAGGATGATGTTGTTGTTGCCAGGTGCGAGGTGGCTGTACAGCATGACGGCAATGGCCGCAGCTAGCAGCGGTGCGGCGGCGGCGGCGCGGCGGGCCGCGTTGTATATCGCACAGTAGGGGCACTGCGACGAACCGCATACTTCGCAGATGTTGAGCAGGTAGGTCGGTAACGCGTCGAATAACGTCTCGTTGTAGCGCTCTGGGGGATACATTGTATTTTGTACACTTTGATGGAACTAAACATTTAGTTTTTACTTTTTAACAGATAGGGTGAACCAAAGTATTACTGGCCACTATCAGTAACTGGCCACTTTGTAGTTTAATGCTGAAAAAAGCCAAGATGATGCGGTTTTAACTTTAACCCGAGCTTAATGGTTTTCATTTTCGCTAACATCCATACTAATAATTATAAATGCGAAAGTGTGTTTGTTTGTTTGTTCTTCCATCACGACCTAAATAAGCAACCAATCGACTTGATTTTCGGCATCGAGTTAGGGAAAGGATGAAGAGTAACATAAGCTACTTTTAGTCCTGGAAAAACATCATAGGGGAAGGTAAAAAAACAACGCGGGCGGACAGCTAGTTCTTTATAAATGTTTATAAAAATTATAGGCTGTATAGGTAGGTAGGCCTAATGGAAACTCGGCTTAAGACTGGCCTGCACTCGTGAGATAAAACAAGTGTACAGTGGGCATAACAAACACGTTTGTTTGAGGCTTTCGCGCTTTCTACACATTATTACTGTTATAAGGTATCGTACGTAATACATACCTACCTATTTAAAATTATCGCGCTAAGACCCGTAAATAACAGTAATAATGTATAACAAACACGTACCTGGCGCGTAGTAGTCGTACACGCGCACGGCGAGGTAGCGCGACATATTGGCCACGGGGAACCACCGCTCCACCGTGAAGTTTACACACGTCGCCTCCTCCTCCAACTGATAACAACAACACACGTCACACATAGATCCCAAATCAATAGGGTACATCATGACCAAATAACGCAAAATTAAAAAAAATTATAACCCCCCGCCACAAAACCGTTACTCGATCCTTTCAACAACTAGAAAAGAGCTGATAATCTTCAAATGGCTGAAGATATTTTCTTGGATCATAGCTAAGAACACTCTCGATTGTGACACCTTGCAAACAAAAAAGACTAGATCAAAATCGGCGCATCCGTTTAGGACACAGACAGACACACACGTGAAACTTATTACACCCATCTTTTTCGTCAGGGGTTAAAAATAATATTACTAACCCGTACAGAAAGGACACTCAACTCACCCCCCGCGCTAAAATGAATTCTCCGCACCGCACCCCGCAGGCGCCGCGGGCCACCAGGGTTGTTCGGGGGTGTTTTACATAGCGCGTCAGTATTTGACTTGTAGTTGATATTCAAAAAGAAGTAGGTTGTCAAATCGGGTTTGCTATATGGAGTGTCTAACCTGTGCTAATGTACATCTAAAGCCCGCCCAGAGATATAAGCAACCTCGCCATATTGCGGAATTGCAATGGAACTTATTTAGTTGATTAATTTGAATGTTTTTTTTTTTTATAATTCAATACTTCGATATTTATTACCTCACTATTTACTTGTGCCATCTGTTGAGCCATTTTGTAAGGATTTTTTTTCTTAATTTGCTACTGGAAAACTTCCCATTCTACTTTAAAGTTTAATCATTATTTATGTGCGCGCTCGCTCTTTTACACACGCATAAACAGTATCGTAATGTAGGTAGACTCACGTAGTCGAAGTAGAAGTACATCTTGGCGGGCGTGTACTTGGCGCGCTGGAGGGTGCGCACGCGGCGCGACAGCACGTAGCCGTCCAGCCGCTGCTGCTGCACCATGTAGCCCGTCGGGATGCCCACCTCCAGCACCGCCATGCCCGACCGAGGCGACTCCGACAACAGCGTCCAACTGGTCAGCGGGGGTTACAGTTTAGTTACACCCTTAAGGCGACTACAGGTGCTAAGTGGCGCCCCCACATTAAAAAAAATAATCCAATTTTCAAAAATCTAAAACTGCGAATATTAAGACGGTGTTTTGTTAGGATATATTGAAGCCATTAACTTTATTTATTATATCTCGCTAGCAGTTATTGATGGAAAAAATGCGGAAAAGGCTTTTTTGAAATTTTGATTATTTTTCGAGTGATTATTTTTTTAAATGTGGGGGCGCCACTTAGCACCTGTAGTCGCTTTGAGGTTGCGTCCCCTTCTCCACCGTGTAACGTACCGTGACACCACAGTAAAACCAGTTAGTTATCTTCATACAAACGTGCCGCTCGTCTTTCGTTACTAGAATTGGCGTCCGCTGAGGCACACTGTCCGCGGCACCGTGTCACCGTGTACGGCGCCGTGACGTTACACGGTGGCGCCCGAGATGGGGACTTCCTTTTATTTCTGACACTATGTTTTACAATTTTGAAATATTGATTATTCTATTTTTCGAGTAATTATTTTTTAAAGGATGGCGGCGTCACTTAGCTCCTGTTTAAATATGAAGAAGAAAAGTGTGATTATGGTCGTACCTGGCGCAGCTCTGGTACTCTATATGCGACTGGTTCCGTCCGTAGAAGTGCGCGTGCGTGGCGGTGTTGAAGGCGGGGAGGGGGGGCGGCGTCTGGAAGCGCTCGATGTCCACGTTGTACTGCACAGACATCTGCAGGATCGCGTACCCCGCGCCCTTCGCCGTCACCTTCACCGTGCCCCACGCCTCCGGGATCTGCACCCATCACATCACATCACATACATGTTACTAAATTTCTTTTTTTTATATTCTAACTTCTATCAGGCCTCCGTCACTCCATGTACTTGCGCGCTATAACTACCTACCGCCCGGCCGAGCGGTCTCGGGCCACGTGCGGACCCAATTCCCCATTCCCTAAACGTGTTAGTAGAGTGGCGCAATACAAGAGAGAGAGAGATGCAGCAACTTCGTCTTTTCGCCTAGCGCCGTGCGATCTGAATCGCACTTTATTACAACGGAGCTAGGGTTGCAATTTATATGAATTATGTCGCCTAGTGCAGTTTCTGTAGGGACTACTATTTGGTCTTCTGTGCTTCTATGTAAAGCCCGACTAAAGAAATAAGAAACCTCGCCATTATGCGGAATTTCAATAGAACTAATTTTATAAGGGAAATTGTTGTCATATTCGTAAAAATATACACGTGGCGCCCCCAGAGCAGGTTTCTTATTTCTTTGGTCAGACTATACAACATTTCTTTTTTTTTTTACTTCTATGTAACTGGTTTAGTACTAAACTTTTTGAATACGCGTATGTGTACTGGTTTCGAAAAAGTACTATATATAATATGTTGTTTCAGCCACCTATAGATGTAAATTACCCGTAGACTACCAGTAGTTAACAGAGTTGCCACCTTGAAAATAATGGAATCACTAAGTTTGCTTTAAAAAGTTACTATAGATAATCGAATTTTTGCTATCAAATTTTTCCCTAGACATCGCTAAATACTCGTAAGTCTAGATAAAAAAAAGGTTGAAAAGAAAACTTAGTGACTAAATTTTTTTCAAGGTGGAAACACTGCAAAAATTTGGTTAACTACCGGTAGTCTACGGGTAATTTACATCTGTAGCTATGAAACTAATAACCGGACAAGTGTCATAAATGTACTCACGTCTATCGCCTGCATGGTGGCGAGGTTGTCGTTGTGCACTTTGAGTGTCCTGGTGGCTCCTTTGAGCGCCACGGCGTCCACGGTGACGGTGAGCCCGCTAACGTCACGCAGCCGCTTGCGGTTCGTGTATTCGATCAACGCGCGCATCGCCACGTATGTGTCCTGTACATTGGTATATGTTACAGACATGGTCTAAGAAAACAAGGTCTAAAACACCGACCACGTGACTTGACACAAGCCTACGTTATAATGCTGTTCATCCTTTCGACGTTACGGAGTAATTACAGAATAAGTTATTCGACAAGGCTGAATGGTATGATAACGTAGGCTTGTGTGAAGTCACGTGGTCGGAGTGTTAGACCTTGTTTTCTTAGATCATGGTTACAAAGAAAAATATACAACAATGTTTACAAGAAAAAAAGACAAGTTTGTTATAGAATACAAATAAATGCTGAATAAATGTTTTTCTTTCTTTCTTTATATTGATTTCAAGTCAAAGTCAAAGTAAAAAGTAAAAAGTTTTTATTCGAAGTAAAATTTTTCAAATCGCTTTTCGACGTCATATTGTAATGAAGTTGTTAAGCTTTGCTCAAACTAAGGCTGGCTCTCGTCTCGTAAGAGCACATCTTCTTCCAGAGGCGACGTTGTTGGAATACCAACCTGTCGTTTCAGAGCAAAACGTCAAAAGCGCAAAATGACAAGAGGGCGCAAAAGGTCAAAAATGCAGAATGTCAAAAGCGCATAATGCCAAAGACGCACAATATCAAAGGCGCAGAATGACAAAAGATTTATTTATTTTCTTATTTAAAAAATATACTTGGATATAGATATTTACATTTTTTTGCTATGTGTGACTTACACAGCGCCCCTGGTACGCAGTGGTGGCGATGCTGCTGCAGTACCAACCTGTGTGGAGGCCCAGCCGCCGTCCCTGAGCCGCTGTGCATTGAGCCACATGACGATGGGCTCGTTGTTGTCTTGGTGGTCCATGCAGGCGAGTAGCGCCCCTGGTACGCAGTGGTGGCGATGCTGCTGCAGTACCAACCTGTGTGGAGGCCCAGCCGCCGTCCCTGAGCCGCTGTGCATTGAGCCACATGACGATGGGCTCGTTGTTGTCTTGGTGGTCCATGCAGGCGAGTAGCGCCCCTAGTACGCAGTGGTGGCGATGCTGCTGCAGTACCAACCTGTGTGGAGGCCCAGCCGCCGTCCCTGAGCCGCTGTGCATTGAGCCACATGACGATGGGCTCGTTGTTGTCTTGGTGGTCCATGCAGGCGAGTAGCGCCCCTGGTACGCAGTGGTGGCGATGCTGCTGCAGTACCAACCTGTGTGGAGGCCCAGCCGCCGTCCCTGAGCCGCTGTGCATTGAGCCACATGACGATGGGCTCGTTGTTGTCTTGGTGGTCCATGCAGGCGAGTAGCGCCCCTGGTACGCAGTGGTGGCGATGCTGCTGCAGTACCAACCTGTGTGGAGGCCCAGCCGCCGTCCCTGAGCCGCTGTGCATTGAGCCACATGACGATGGGCTCGTTGTTGTCCTGATGGTCCATGCAGGCGAGTAGCGCCCCTGGTACGCAGTGGTGGCGATGCTGCTGCAGTACCAACCTGTGTGGAGGCCCAGCCGCCGTCCCTGAGCCGCTGTGCATTGAGCCACATGACGATGGGCTCGTTGTTGTCTTGGTGGTCCATGCAGGCGAGTAGCGCCCCTGGTACGCAGTGGTGGCGATGCTGCTGCAGTACCAACCTGTGTGGAGGCCCAGCCGCCGTCCCTGAGCCGCTGTGCATTGAGCCACATGACGATGGGCTCGTTGTTGTCTTGGTGGTCCATGCAGGCGAGTAGCGCCCCTGGTACGCAGTGGTGGCGATGCTGCTGCAGTACCAACCTGTGTGGAGGCCCAGCCGCCGTCCCTGAGCCGCTGTGCATTGAGCCACATGACGATGGGCTCGTTGTTGTCTTGGTGGTCCATGCAGGCGAGTAGCGCCCCTGGTACGCAGTGGTGGCGATGCTGCTGCAGTACCAACCTGTGTGGAGGCCCAGCCGCCGTCCCTGAGCCGCTGTGCATTGAGCCACATGACGATGGGCTCGTTGTTGTCTTGGTGGTCCATGCAGGCGAGTAGCGCCCCTGGTACGCAGTGGTGGCGATGCTGCTGCAGTACCAACCTGTGTGGAGGCCCAGCCGCCGTCCCTGAGCCGCTGTGCATTGAGCCACATGACGATGGGCTCGTTGTTGTCTTGGTGGTCCATGCAGGCGAGTAGCGCCCCTGGTACGCAGTGGTGGCGATGCTGCTGCAGTACCAACCTGTGTGGAGGCCCAGCCGCCGTCCCTGAGCCGCTGTGCATTGAGCCACATGACGATGGGCTCGTTGTTGTCCTGGTGGTCCATGCAGGCGAGTAGCGCCCCTGGTACGCAGTGGTGGCGATGCTGCTGCAGTACCAACCTGTGTGGAGGCCCAGCCGCCGTCCCTGAGCCGCTGTGCATTGAGCCACATGACGATGGGCTCGTTGTTGTCCTGGTGGTCCATGCAGGCGAGTAGCGCCCCTGGTACGCAGTGGTGGCGATGCTGCTGCAGTACCAACCTGTGTGGAGGCCCAGCCGCCGTCCCTGAGCCGCTGTGCGTTGAGCCACATGACGATGGGCTCGTTGTTGTCCTGATGGTCCATGCAGGCCAACAGCGCGTACGCGGTGGTGGCGATGTTGCTGGAGTCGTACTTGTAGGGCAGCCGCGGCAGCAGGAACGGCTTCTGGTTCTCCATCTTGAACGGCGGCTGCGGGACCGGCTCCTTGCCCCAGTACACTAGCCCTCCTACCAAAATAAATTAAAGTTTCATTGTCTATATCACTACATAGTATAAAACAAAGTCGCTTTTTCTGTCCCTATGTCCCCTCCCTTTGTACGCTTAAATCTTTAAAACTACGCAACGGATTTTGATGCGGTTTTTTTTAATAGATAGAGTGATTCAAGAGGAAGGTTTATATGTATAATACATGCATAATATGCTTAAAGATAACCCACAATAACCATTTTCCCGTGCGGAGCCGGGGCGGGTCGCTAGTCTTTTATACGAAGCGAAAAATGAAATTCATTGAGCTTGGGCAGGGCCTTGAACCCGCATCTCCTTGGCTATCCAGGCCGTATAGCAAGTCTCCGTACAAGCCCAACGAAATCATTTAACGCTTCTATTTTTAATTGTGTTTGTACTGTTACCCTTCAATAAACGTTTTATCTATCCAAAAAAAATATGGTGAAATAGAAAAAGTCTTATAAGATGGTGGAATTAACTATAAAGGATTTTTTGTACAGCAAAGCTAATTTATACATTACCTACCCCTATTCATAAATACTGTTTAAAGTTAAATTGTTTTAACCTTTTCAACTCCAATGACGGATATATCCGTACATCAGGTTGACCGCCAACGACGGATTAATCCGTCATAAAAATAATGTCAGTAAAAGGCTAAAATTGAGTATTATGTAAATTGAATAATAATACAAGACTTAATCTGGAATCACTATTATTCTATTAAACTGAATTTTCCGTGGCGTGGAGATCCTGTCACCAATAAAATTGCGGCGGTGAAAAGGTTAAATACTCGTACTAAGTTGCCTGAAAGAGATTGCTACTCTAGCAATAAGGCCGCCTACTGATTAATTATTTAAAATTATTTGAGTATTATTGCTGCTAATAAAATGTAATTGCATTGTATTATGAAATAACTACGGATATTTAAGAGTTGTAAAATATGTTGTAATGACAGAATTATTGTGCGTAAGTAAAAATCCTTTGAACGAGATTTCAAAAAAATGATTTAAGTATTGTTGATTTTATGATAAACGTTCTTAGAAAGTGTGAAAAAAACATGATGATTATTATTATATGAAATCGGTTGAATAAAATCATGATAATTTCCTTCAACCCAAACAATATTACGAGTAAAGCCTGACCAAAGAAATTAGAAACCTGCTGTGGGGGCGCCACGTGTATATTTTTACGACTATAGAAACAATTTCCCTTAAAAAATTAGTTCCATTGAAATTCCGCAATATGGCGAGGTTTCTTATTTATTTGGCAGATATTTCACTGGTGACAGCGACAAAAAACGAAAGGGACGCAGTTATGCGCAAGAGTGAGCGCGGTGTATTTGTATCCCATTCTAACGCATAACTGCGTCCCTTTCCGTTTTTTGTCTTCGTCGCCAGTGAAATAGGTGCCTTTGGTTAGGCTTTAACAAGATTAACATTACCTTCAGAGCGCTGTCGCTTCTTGAGCAGCCTAAACGCATGTTCCGAGTTGGGCGACTTGGAGTAGGTCAGGGCGTAGGCGACCAGCGCCAAGGAGTAGGGGTCCCCGAAGTCGTCCAGCAGCTTGAATGAATTAATGAAAATTATTTATTACACTTATTTGTTTGTTTTGTTTTGAATTGACCTATGCTTGTGTCGAAAAGGTACGACCAATCAAGCTTCACCGGACTTGCGGGGGAGCGGAAGACTCTACCCCAAAAAAAGTCATGTACCAACGCGTCTAGGGGCGGCTCAAGGGAGCCTCGGACCACGGCCTAGCGCGTTGATATTAAAAACGTCGTGAAGGAGACGACGTCTGAGGGGCTCCATCTCTGATTATAAATTCTGATTTTGGTTATGACCGCGCCCGCGCCGGCGGGTACGGGTGTTGTTACCTGGGGCCCGTTTCACGAAGCTACAAGTTACAATTCCTTGTAAAATTAAATAGCAACACTGACCAAAAGCGGCAACATTTGTAGTTACAAGTGTTTCTCAACGCAACTTTTTAACAATTGTAATTTTTTGCCTACAAGTACAAATTTACAATCCATAGACATTTTTTTTGTTTTTATTGTAAAATTTCGTTAAATCGAACAAGTGTTTCACAAAATAACTCAAACTTATTAACTTTTTATCTGTAAAATTTTCTACAAGTCTACCTAACTCTGAAGCTAGGTAGACTTGTAAAGTTTAATAACATTCAAGCTCAAAAGTAGCTGAAGCATATTCTGCTTAGTAGTATTTTGTGAATTTAAGTTTAATAAAAGTTATTTATGTATTATAATATGTTTTGTAGGTATAGTCAGCAACATAATATGATTTTAATTTATGTAAGTATTAGATTCTGTACTATTACAGATCAAGTTAAATTGTTTTTACCCACTGATAGAAAACTATCTAATTACCCAGGATATTATATTTAAGTAGTCCGGAAATTCAGTTACAATTACAATACTATGACCAAAAGGTTTCAATAGTAAAACAGAGCAGTTTAGTAGCTATTTACAGTTAAAAGTTAAGTTCAACCTTTTATCGGTATGTACACAATAAGAACATAGAAACAAAAGCATGTACCTGGTTACCATGGAGGACTCTTTCATATTTTGCCAAAAGACGTCGCGGGTATTAGATAAATCTTTCCCGGCTGGTACAAGCCTTATTGCTAGGGCAATATTATGAACTTCAGTTCAAGTGGAATTTTTATCTTGTTTGGTTAATGTTGGAGAAAAAGCCACGAAAAGCTCATCTCTTTTAAAAAAATTGTTATAGTAGAAGAATTTTATGCTCCTTCCTTTCCATCCTTGTGCCTTGCAAAGTTCCAAAGTTTTCGAAGTGATTTGTTTTTAATATAAAAACTCATATAGTTGCTTTTCATTTAATTGCTAGTAGTATAATTGTTACCAAACAAACCATAGTATGTACCAAAGGCTCGCTAGTTTGGCATTTACATGATTGAATGATTTAACGAATATTTTGTGTTATGTTATTTTATTTTTTAGGAACTACACTTGTAAAATCGAGAATTCGTTCCTTGTAATCTGACTCTATAGTCATTTGACTATAGTGATTTTCCAAAACGATGTTTGTGAAACACTTGTACTTGTAAATTATTAAATTTTTGAACTTGTACTTGTAGAATTGTAACTTGTTACTTGTTGCTTTGTGAAATGGGCTCCTGAAGGGTAATTGTTACCTGAAGGGTATTCGATACCAGAAGGGCATTCTGTTAGGTGTAATCTAAATTCTTTGGTTGCTTTAACTGCATCAGTGATTTGCACTTATAATGTACTACAGGCGAACTTAATGCTACGAAGCATTTTGTTCCAGCTAACCTTCATGTGTCGCTCCAGCCAGGAGATGGCCGCGCTCTGAGCTTGGACCACCCTAGCGCTCAGCCCCTCGCGCACGCCGATGTCCTTGAGGTTCTTGACAGTCTCCAGCGTGATCACCACTTGAGCGGTCAGCGATATGTTGCGCTGCATTATTATTGAGTTGTTCTCCTGGAATTTTATGAATAAATTTGACGTTTTTATTAAAAATTGCTTTTCGCCGCGGCTCCACCCGCGTTAACAGTTTTCCCGTGGGAATGAGGCATTTTTCCGCGGTAAAAGGTAGCCTATGTTACTCAGGGTGCATGTAGCTTTCTAATGGTGAAATAATTTTTGAAATCGGTACAGTAGTTTTTGAGTTTATTCATTACAAACATACAAACACATAAAAATACTTTCTTCTTTATAATATTAATATGAAGTATGTTAAACTATCTAGAAATATTTCGGAACAAAGAACTAAAATCTTTTGTCATTTCTGTACTAATATAAAAAAGGTGGCCACCTTTTGTGAGTATTGCTACTCTTGCGCCACGAAATGATCTAGTATTTTACATTACTTTTGAACAACGCCGTCTGTTAGCGTGTTTTACTCATTTAAATCTAAACGAAAATAAAAAACATTGAGCATAGGCCGGGACTCGAACCCGCATCTCCTTGGCTGTCTGAGCCACTCCGCAATTGGATTTAAAATATAATCTGTCGGAGTATGTACGTAATCTTTGTCAAAATAAAATAAACTTGTGTATGGATTTTTGATAAAGTTGATTGTCAATCATTGGCACTCGTCGGTCACTCCGTACAGAAAACGCATTTTGACAAGCTACTCCTTTTTGAATAACAACTGAATATCAACTACAAGTCAATGCAATGGCGCTAGGCGCTATGTAAAACACCCCGAACACCACTGGCGGAGTCCCGCGGCGCCTGCGGGGTGCGGGGCGTGGGGCGCTATATCGGGCGGGGAACTCATTTTAGCGCGGGAGGTGAGTGTCCTTTCTGTACGGGTTAGTACTATTATTTTCTTCTGTGTCTGAGGTTTAGATCCTGGGCTATGGGAGGTAGTAATTCCGTAAGTAACACGACTATACATTATGTGAGTAAAAGAACGAACTTACTATTCTCGCCCCTTCGTAATGCGCGCCTCGGCCGCTCAGAATCTGCTCGCTGATGTCTCTGCCATAATAAATAATAAATCTTTATTAATTTCAATATATATAAATCTCAATCTAGCAATTCTTATTAGTAAAAAACGGGTTTACACGGTTACAATTTCTTCACTAAACTACTGTACTTTATTTACGGAAAATAATTACATCACAAACACTAATTAGGCAAACATGTTATTTTAAGAGCAGTGCGCCTTTTAAGAATTTAAAATTACTAGTAAATATAATTTCGAAATACATCGAGAAGCCCATATAAAAAAATGTATTGGTTCTTCTTCTAAAACCTACAGGTGGTTTGTAAAGGAAGTTGATATATTATTGCTAGTTTTAGTCAATAATATTATGTACTAACACACATTTTCACGGGTTTTATCTCCACGATTTAGTTTTGTTTGTTTCAGGCAATTAACAACCGCGAAAATCTAAGAATGTTCACAATAATATGTAACCTGTAGAGTTGGCTTGTCCCCGGCACTACGATGGTGGAGTTATCATTGCGGTTAGGAAGCCAGGTCACTTCGTAGAACGCGCCTTCCGGAGTCTGGTGGTCTAGCACCCACGACACCGCCATTGATATCACCTGCGGGAGCGGATAACACCTGTCAGTTATTTTAGACATAAATGTGTCACATGATAACAATACACAAAAAATAAATTCTCGTAATATATTCAAGAAATAAATTAGGAATTAAATAAAAAAGAAGAAGTTAATTTACTAATTCTAAGACAAATTTATGAACAGACCATCCTTATTCTTTCAGCTGTAAGCGAAAACGGAATTAAGAAATTTACATCGCTTCAGAACAAAATGTAAGATTGTCAAATGTGATAAAAATTGTACAAGGCAGTAAGAAATAATTTATCTAAAATAGTTACAAACATAACGTTTAGTTGTTTATATAGTGTAAAGGATTTTTTTGGTATAATCTTAATTAGTAAGTACAACCCATACGAAGCTTCAATTTGGCTTTAACCTTTTAACCGCCATGGTCTTAAATATAAGACTTACCAAATCGAGCTGACAACGCCGCCGTCTCATAAATAAGACTTATCTTTTGACTGATTGATACTGATTTTGTTTCTATGGCTGGCGGTGGGAGCAAGTTTTTAGAAAATATGCTTGGCGGTTAAAAGGTTAAAATAATATTAAATGGTAATAAATGAATTGTGGTGCTCACGTCAGGATCGATGTAAATAAAGTTCTCCCATTCGTTGAAGGAGGCGTCCTGCAGGACTTTAGCGCAGAATGACGTCAGCCACACGCTCGACGCTGATTGGTTCCTGCACGCAACATTCAACCATCAATACCGCACACAACCCACCACAAAACAACACCTTATTCAACTATAAATAAATATTGTAAAGCATAAAGTTGTAGTGTGATATGATTGCCACGTTAAGCTAACAAGAATAATACGAGTGGCGCTAAATATATAGTTCGATAGGATCATAATGAACCTCATGTTTGACAGTCTATTGTATAGCGAGCAGCCTCATTTAGATCAGTCACGGACTGTATGTATAACCAACTGATGCTACATTTCGTAGCTCCTGCTACGTAGCTGCGTAGTTCCTACGCCGTAGCATTGGTCTACGGAAGGTCTACGCCGTAGAGAATTTTCCCGCTTCGCTTTAAAGGCCACGCATGTTTATTTCGATCCCACGGGCTAAATGTTTGAACTGACATTATACTGAGTATTTACTTATCAATCGCTTCTGAATAAGCTGAATGACCCGTCGGCCTTCATAAAGGACTGTTGTCGCTGATACAGAATGTTCATGTGGCTTTCATGTCGAAGGTACGGTTATTAATTCATCAGTCTTTTATACAATGTGTTTACTTACCAATCGCTTCTAAAGAGACTAAACGACCCGTCGGCCTTCATAAAGGACAGTTGTCGCTGATACAGGATGTTCATGTGGTAGAAGGCGTCCTTCTCTAAGGTGCGGTTGCGCTGGTTGATCAATCTCATGTACAGGATGAGGTGCATGTTTGCTGCGAAACTGAACATGTTTTGTTCGGCGGAGTCCTAGGAACAAGACGATAAAATGTTATTATCTTTATTTTAAAGATCGTATCGCATATGTCTTAATCTCAATCAACATGTCTTATCATCAACTACCTATCCACTTCGCATAGATCAAAACAAGTATTATTATTTATTCTGTGGTATTAGCCAATTCGCGGGAATTTTACTAGTTGAGGTATTTGACTAGTGGGGATTACACTAGGGTCACTATAAGTTGAAGACTGGTAAAGATACGTAAATTTTGCGAGCATTGGTCCAATGTTGAATCAACAAAGTATGTATACTGTAATAATCTTTATTTTTCTTCAAAATAGGGATTACAATTTGTTGCCAGGGTCTCCTCTTAAATAAAACTTGTGTTAGGAGATACAGTAGGAAGATAACTTACCATAGGCAAACCCAGCAAGCTAGTAGCGTTAACTGGCATAGTAGGGAATAATGGTCCAACCACATCTCCCACTATGGACACTCTTGCCTTATTGGACCCGAACACTTAGTAGTGGTCCACGGAGTAGATTATGAGCCATATCGCGGGAACTTTACTAGTGGGGGTATTGGACTAGTGGGGATTTTACTATAAGTTGAAGACTGGTAAAGATACGTAAATTTCGCGAGCATTGGTCCAATATTGAAACAACAGTAAGATAACTTACCATAGGTAAACCCAGCAAGCTAGTAGCGTTAACCGGCATGGTAGGGAATAATGGTCCAACCACATCTCCCACTATGGACACTCTTGCCTTATTGGACCCGAACACGTAGTAGCGGTCCACAGAATATGAGATGATGGGGGTCTCCGTGATGTTGACATGCATGTACTGGAACACGTAGGCGCGGTTTGACAGGTCCAGCAGGATCGACTGGTGCCGGTATTGAGGTAGACCGTCCGCCTGGGGAACACACATATCTATAATATACAAATGAACCGCTAAATGTGTTGCTAAGTGCAAATCTCGAGAACACCTGAACCGATTTCGCTTATTCTTTTATTAGAATATTCCTTAAAGTACGAAGATGGTTCTTACAGAGAGAAAAAAGTGATTTGTAAAATCTTACTTCGATTGATTAATCATACTAACATTATAAAAAGAAAAAAATTGTATTTTTGTCAAAAACTACTGTACAGATTTCAAAAATTCTTTCACCATTAGAAAGCTACATTCACCCTGAGTAACATAGGCTACATTTTTAGCGGAAAAATGCCTCATTCCTACGGGAAAAACTGTTAACGCGGGCGGAGCTCCTCGACGTCGAAAAGTGATTTGTAAAATCTTACTTCGAACAAACACATTTTGAACTTTGAGCCACGGCGGAGAGCTAGCCGAAAATAAAATGTGTCACCTCCACTTCAATGGTCTTGGTGTATCTATGTTGCCCCTGCAGCGTGGTCGCGTGCACGTGTACTTGGATCTCGCCGAGCCGCGTGGGCACCACCGGTATGTGCACCGTGGCCGCGTCGCCCGCCAGGATGTACACGAAGAACTGGTGCTCGCCGAACGACGTGCGAGGGTTGTATGATACAATGTCTCACCTCCACTTCAATGGTCTTGGTGTATCTATGTTGCCCCTGCAGCGTGGTCGCGTGCACGTGTACTTGGATCTCGCCGAGCCGCGTGGGCACCACCGGTATGTGCACCGTGGCCGCGTCGCCCGCCAGGATGTACACGAAGAACTGGTGCTCGCCGAACGACGTGCGAGGGTTGTATGATACAATGTCTCACCTCCACTTCAATGGTCTTGGTGTATCTATGTTGCCCCTGCAGCGTGGTCGCGTGCACGTGTACTTGGATCTCGCCGAGCCGCGTGGGCACCACCGGTATGTGCACCGTGGCCGCGTCGCCCGCCAGGATGTACACGAAGAACTGGTGCTCGCCGAACGACGTGCGAGGGTTGTATGATACAATGTCTCACCTCCACTTCAATGGTCTTGGTGTATCTATGTTGCCCCTGCAGCGTGGTCGCGTGCACGTGTACTTGGATCTCGCCGAGCCGCGTGGGCACCACCGGTATGTGCACCGTGGCCGCGTCGCCCGCCAGGATGTACACGAAGAACTGGTGCTCGCCGAACGACGTGCGAGGGTTGTACGATACCACCTGGGGGATTAAATTACACTTTTTAAACTTTAGACTTTACGAGAAACGCATCCGTCTGCGTATGGTATAATAATATTCTCCGCCAGGTACTCTCTTCCGACCACAGAACATTTAAAATAGGTTAGAAAGGCGCTGTGGGCGGGGCAGGCGCGCCAAGGATATGAGCCAACGCTCATATCTCTACGCATAGACGCGATCGCGCTGTTTAACTCACACATAGCTATAAAAATGTACATCGGTATGCGTGCATGCGTATGATTCGTTCCATTTGAAATAGCGTGATTGAGCGGCGCTATGATTGGCTTGATTTAAAATTGCGAATATGTGCGTAAACTTCATCTTTATTTAAGTACAGATGTAGTGGAGGTAAAAGGTGGGGTGGAATCGGCGACACCGGATTTCATTACGAACGGCGCATTATCGCCATTCTAACCTCTTTTAAATGTTCTGTGCTTCCGACCACGCGACTGACACAAGCCTACGTCATCATGCTGTTCATCCTTGTCGAATGCGTGTTAATTGTTATTTCCTTCTCGCTCATTATTGTGACGTAGGTTTGTGTCACTCTAGGAAGAGAAGACCATGTTTTGTTAGACAATGCGTTTGCGCGATCACCCCGCGCACCCTATTCTCCGTCCCTACGCTCTTATAGTAATAATCTCGCGCTACTTCATGCAATATAAGCCGGAGCCCAGTAGCTTATCTTTTTCTTTCTTTCTAACTTTATTTGATGCTAGTGTGTACGTGACAGCGCGTGCCTACACGGCGCGCGGCGCGGACGCACACATTTAAACTGACAGCGGCACGTTTGTATGAAGATAACTTAGTGGTTTCACACCCGCGGCTCGCCAGACCCTGGGCGAGCCTGTTTGTGCGTTCAGGAAAACGAGGAACGGGCGAAACGTAGTTAAACACAGATTAGCCTGCTAAATTTATATTAATTACACACACATTTTTATTATCTGCACATTTCAGATTAAACTGATATTTAGCTTTATAAAATTATGAATGAAATTATGAAATTGTGAAAATGGCCAAGCTGGTTTAGGCCAGGAGAAAAAGTGAAGTATTAATGAATGAAAATGACACATGAATGACGAATGAATTCCAAAATTAAATATTCTAATAGACAAGGATGAACAGCGCAAAATGACGTAGGCTTGTGTCAGTCACGTGGTCAGAATGGAAGACCTTGTTTTCTTAGACCATGAGACGAAAAAGAAATGGTAAATGCGATGAGAATGAGGTACAGTGCGACCAACTTATCTGTGAACTGAAGGGCGGCGCTAGTAGCGATGTGAAATTGTCCAATCGCTTTTAGGTAGGTAGGGGTAACCTATCACATTTTCGAAAAACTGATAACCGAATTTCAATATTCCGTAAACGATTCATACATTTTTCAATTTCCATTGTATGACTTGACATATTTTTAAATCACCACAATAACACTTTACAGAATTATTCTTTCTCCGCACAACGTTATTCCGTTTTACGATTAATCTTTTTTACTAAATCCCGTAATCACACTTGGTCTTTTTTTTAAACGATAGATTTTTTTTGTTGTTATTTTTATTATTCCGAAGTAACAATTATTATTTTTTATAATTACGACACATAATGTTCTTGGAGTTCGGGGCACCCCGACATCTGTCGGTTAGGTTAGAAGGGTATGGCGGGCGTGGTGGGCGAGCAAAGCGAGCCCACCTCGCCCGCCATACCCTTCTGTTAGGTTTGACATGTATGCATGCCTGCTTGTGCTTGGTTGCATGTTTGCTTGCTTGCTTGCTTGTTTGCATGCTTGCATGCTTGCTTGCTTGCTTGCTTGCATGATCTTGATGGAATACAGAATGTAAAATGGAGAAATTAAATTTGACCTTGCAATATAATGGTTCAATTGAGCTATCGCACATGTAAAAAAATGGTTAATGATGACATGGATTTTCGGTATACTGGTAAATAGTTTAGCGGAAATTTGAAACATCGGTGAACAAGTAAGAAGGTCAATAAAAACGCGGAAACATAATACAATGGAAAATGTTATTTCGGACAATAAATAAAATTTCCAACTGATAAATGTCAAAAAGTTAGCGGAATAACAATATTCGGAACAAAAAATATCGGAAATACAATAGGTAACCGTAGGTAGGTATTCATACTTGACGTCCATATAGCGGAGTTAGTACCAATTCTGACCACTTCACAGATAAGTTGGTCGCACTGTAGCATGCAAGACACCTCGTTACAGTGGTTGTACTCACGATGCCGTTCTCCTCTACATGCACGAACTTGTAGTGTGGGCTGGCCTCGAGCACCACCACGGCCTCGATGTCGTAGGGCTGGTAGTTGAATACCGCTACGCGAAGCCCTACTTGCTCGCCCTGCCGGCACCGGTCCGGGCCCTCCACTCTGATGAAGAACGGCAGCACGCCTACGTACTGCACAGGGAACAAAAACTGTACTGGATAGTGGGTGCTTGGCACAAACCCCCGGACTACCCAATGCGTACACGAAATAATAAAACGGTTGGTTCTCGAAGCAGACAGTATAATTTATTCGGTAAAAATCGGTACAAAAAGTGGACTGTTATAATTGATTCGATAACGGTGGAACAACACTACGGTCGATAAGAAATTACTACAATATGGGTACAGCACTACGGTGACAGGTTAGAATAACGCGGCACTTTCAAAACGGTAGGTATTCGATTTCACACGGCTCACTATTATCACTAACACTACTGCACTGTACTCGCGGTTAATTATTGTAGTCGGTTGTTTCTTCTCTTCAGTTTCGATCGCTCCGATTAGCTCGGCTGAACTGACTGAACTGACTTTTGGAACTGACTTGGTTGCGGGATGCGGCCGGTTTAAATACTAATTCCCGCCGAAACTTCCAGACCGCCATTCATTCTCGAAGTCTGATGACAGTTCTGGACGATATATCGATCCCTTTCGCACAGTCGTCTCGTCTACTTCCGGAAAGTTCGCTATTCACGGCGTATGTCGCTCATAGTCGGTCGGTCTCTATTTCCGGAAAGTTCGCCATTCATGTTCATACGTCGTTCCTTGTCACATAGTCTGTCGGTCCCTCTCTATCTTCCGGAGAGTTTGCTTGACGTCTCGAACGATTGGCTGTCATCGAACTTTCTTGACGTTTCTACCAATAGCGTGATCGATGGGTTGCCACGTTTGGATACATTTACGGTCGGTTTTATTGCGATGTCCGCGTTCGGATATATTTATGAATGCTTCGTCGCGAACAAAAACATCACTTACAATCTTTTTATTTTTTACTCGCTACCTTCACTAGTGTCAGTGGCCAAATGGCTAAGGCCGTTGACTTACATTCCACCTCGGGGACCACATTTTCGAATTCATATTCTATCGATATCCAAAGCTCTTATGGTGAAGCACATGAACAGGATGGGCTTATCAGAAAACCCTTACTGTAGATTCTGTGCGAACGAAGAGGAAACCCCATTTCACATTCTCTGTGAATGCGATACTCTCGTCAATAAAAGGAGTCGAGTGCTGGGAGCGCACAAGCAGCCCCCCATGGAACCCGAACCTTAAATCCCACTAAATCCGTCAGCTTCTTCAAAGCGGTCGGTTTTGAAGAGGCTATGTAGCCTATGAGGGCCGTCTACAATAGATCCACTATGGGTTGCAGTGGTCTTGGGTACTTGGTGCCTTTTCCTCTCCATCCAAATCATAATTATAATCATACGGTGAACATCGTGAAGAAACCTGCACACACTTGCGAAGTAAAGTTGTGTGTGAAGTTGACCAACCCGCACTAGGCCAGCGTGGTCGACTAAGGCTTCATCATCATCATCTCAGCCTGTAGACGTCCACTGCTGGATAAAGGCCTCCTCCAAGGATCTCCACAATGATCGGTCCTGCGCTGCCCGCATCCAGCGGCTTCCCGCGACCCTCACCAGAAAACAAAAGAAACTAAGGCCTATTCACCCTAATTTCAGAGTAGGCTCGAGCCCCTGTGGGGACATTTATGAGCTGTTAATTATGATGAATGATGACACTCTTCACAAGCACACACCCCAAACACAATTACATTCCTCATGCACACATCAACTATATACATTATACACACTCACTCATAACCTCTACACACTTACACTACACACTTCACCCCCATGCTCTTTTTGTGTAGATATTATTTCTGTATAGTAAATAGTTCTTTTTTCTCTTTGTTTTTTGTTCAGTCCCCAAAACTGTTTAATAGTTGGGAAGAAGCCTGGTTTCCCACGACACAGGGTATCCTAGTGTGGGTACCAGTGTCCTTTTAAAATTTGTAGCTATTGTTTTGAATAAATAATCTTAAATCTTAATCTTTAATCATTAAACTACTATTGTATTAGCGTACATTGAAACGCCACTCGCGAACCGCACTTATAGTAAACTAGCGACCCGCCCCGGCTCCGCACGGGAAAATGGTTATTGTGGGTTATCCTTAAGTATATTATGCATGTATTATACATATAAACCTTCCTCTTGAATCACTCTATCTATTAAAAAAACCGCATCAAAATCCGTTGCGTAGTTTTAAAGATTTAAGCATACATAGGGACATAGGGACATAGGGACAGAGAAAGTGACTTTGTTTTATACTATGTAGTGATATGAATAATTGAACGCCGCAATCTCCATCTTCTGTGTCTTTTTTATTAACCCCCGACGAAAAAGAGTGGTGTTATAAGTTTGACGTGCGTGTCTGTCTGTCTGTGTCATCGTAGCTCCTAAACAGATGCGCCGATTTTGATCTTGTTCCTTTTGTCTGCAAGGTGTCACAATCGAGAGTGTTCTTAGCTATGATCCAAGAAAATGTCTTCAGCCATTTGAAGATTATCAGCTCTTTTCTAGTTGTTGAAAGGATCAAGTAACGGTTTTGTGTCGGGGGTTATAAATATTTTGAATTTAGTGTTATTATAAAGTGTGTTAATAATGATGATATACTCACGTGTATGGGTTGTGTGAGCATGCCCAGCCCAAGCGTGGGCGACATGCTGAACGCGGATATGGTCCAATGCGCGGGCACTGAGGGCACGTCCACTGTTCACAACAGGTGCATTAATTAATGGAGGTGGTTCATTATTCTTTCAAAACACGATATTTAAACATAACTCAGAATTTGATGGGTGTTGCTGTATACAAGTGTGTTGGTTCTGCTTAAGTTGATTTGCTGGGTTAAAGTGTATTCGTTGTGTGTGTTGTGTACCAATATATGGCTATGTATAAGTACATAGATGTATACGATTGTGTGGGTACTTTTTAAAAGAGTGTGACGTGTAAAGCCCGACCAAAGAAATAAAAAACCTGCTCTGGGGGCGCCACGTGTATATTTTTACGACTATGGCAACAATTTCCCTTATAAAATTAATTCCATTGCAATTCCGCAATATGGCGAGGTTATTAATTTCTCGGGTCGGGCTTTACGTGTGTTTGCTGTGTACAAGTGTGTGGCTGTCTATAAGTGGTTTGCTGTGTAAAGTGTGATGGTTGTGTACAAATATGTAGCTGTGTACAAGTGTGTGGATCCCTAAAAGTGTGTTTACTGTGTAAATATGTGTGTCTGGGTAGGCGTGTGCGTTACCTGTGAATACGGTTCGTCCGTGGGGGCCTATGTTGATGTCTTTCCACACCCACACGTTGTCGTACTGGCGCTGCACGCGGTTGAACCGGAACTTGCGGAAGTGGGTCAGCTCGAATGAAGTGTCGTGTTCACCTGACACCAAAATATTCAGATTTCAATTGAATCTCAATGGGCTCAATAAAATTCTGCGTAGCCGCTAAAATATCTAAATTTAAGTTTTTATGTCTCTTTCACGTTCTTAAGAACGAAAAGGGATTGCCAACCTACATTTAGACACGTCAAACATCGATTTTACGCGTAATTTAGCAGGAATTTAAAAACATCCCGACTAAATTAAACTGAATTGGACCGCTGCGCTGCTTATTTTAAATATCATTCATTCAAAATTAAATTCATTTATCTCCCCATCCTTTTCGATTCTCATATCAGTGAAAGAGACCAAGGAGGCGAGGAGAGGTCACGGATACTCACAGCCGCTCTCGTCAGTCCGGTCTGCGCAGTCGTAGAGGCCGTCGCAGCGCTTGTTGAGAGGATAGCAGCCGCCCTCCAGACACTCGCCTTGGCCCAGCGACGCGTTACACGTGGACGGGCGCCGAGGCACCGCCACGTCGCTCAGCACTATCAGACCGGCGTATCTGGCAAACAGAGTGAGCTTTGTAAATTATACTCCTGAAGACATGCCATTTTTAAATTTATGACACCAAACAGAAATACAAAACGTATCACTACATAGTATAAAATAAAGTCGCTTTCTCTGTCCCTATGTCCCTATGTCCCTCCCTTTGTACGCTTAAATCTTTAAAACTACGCAACGGATTTTGGTGCGGTTTTTTTTAATAGATAGAGTGATTCAAGAGGAAGGTTTATATGTATAATACATGCATAATATACTGAAGGATAACCCACAATAACCATTTTCCCGTGCGGAGCCGGGGCGGGTCGCTAGTACAGAATAACATTAAATTAATAATTTAAAAAACCCCCGCCGTTGGACCAAGTAAAAAAACCGTTACTTGATCCTTTCAATAAGTAGAAAAGAGCTGATAATATTCAAATGGCCGAATATATTTTCATGAATCATAGCTAAGAACACTCTCGACTGTGACACCTTGCAAAAAAAAAACTAGATATAAATCGGCGCATCCGTTTAGGAGCTACGATGCCACAGACAGACACACACGTCAAACTTATAACACCCCTCTTTTTGCGTCGGGGCGGAGGTTAAAAACACCCCAGAACACCCTAGTTAGAGTCCCGCGGCGCCTGCGGGGTGCGGGGCGTGGGGCGCTATATCGGGCGGGGGACTCATTTTAGCGCGGGGGGGGGGCGAGTGTCCTTTCTGTACGATTTAGTACTATTATTCTTCTGTGCAGTTGGTATGGAGATAACTTTCTGTTGTTAGTGTGCTGTGGTGTGCATGTGTCCTTCATGCACGCCACTTTCATGCTAGCAGCCTCTTTTCGCGTTTGAGGCTTTATTATTGTGAAAAGTAATATATATTTAAATTTCGTTGATGCGAGGGAGATGGCCGTAGCCCGCGCTACGAGCCGGACGCCATTTTTCTATTCCCAAAGCTTTGTTGAGATTTTCGTTAATAAGTTACTAATATATTATGCTCTATTTAAATCCCTTCTTTGTTTTCTTTTCCTCCACCATTAGGGTCGGTTCATACGCGCCACGTGAACGAGAACGTGCCGTTAGTAAAGACGCTAGTGTGGGGGGGGTGTTTACTCACTCGAAGGTCCTGTTGGCGTCGATGCCGAAGGTGGAGGAGGGGAAGTAGAGCAGCTGGTCCGCGTCGCCCTGGTGCGAGCGCCACGTGAACGAAAACGTGCCGTTCGACATCTCGTCGAAGTGCGACATCTTGGATATCACCTGGCAACACAATACAATACACATGACAATCTATTTGTATACTACTATAACTAATCCTCATCATCTAAGGTTCTTGAATGGCGGTCGCGCCAGGCCTCCGTCACTCCATGTACTTGCGCGCTATAACTACCTACCGCCCGGCTGAGCGGGCTCGGGCCGACCCAGGACCAATTCCCCATTCCCTAAACGTGTTAGTAGAGTGGCGCAATACGCGAGAGAGAGAGATGCAGAAACTACTTCTTTTCGCCTAGCGCCGTACGATCTGAATTACACTTTATTATAACGGAGCTAGGGTTGCAATTTATATGAATTATGTCGCCAAGTGCAGCTTCTGTAGGGACTACTATTTGGTATTCTGCGGCCGCGCGCCGGAAGACGTAGTGTAGGCAGGCCCCCCACGAGTTGGACAGACGATCTGCTGAGGGTCGCGGGAAGCCGCTGTTCAATGTGGAGATCACAGGGGAGGCAGCAGTCCAGCAGTGGACGTCTACAGGCTGCGATGATGATGATGATAGGTGCTTGTGTCGAAAAGGTACGACCAATCAAGCTTCACCGGACTTGCGGGGGAGTGGAAGACTCTACCCCAAAAAAAAGTCATATACCAACGCGTCTAGGGGCGGCTCGAGGGAGCCTCGGACCACGGCCTAGCGCGTTGATATTGAAAAACATCGTGAAGGAGACGACGCCTGAGGGGCTCCGTCTCTGATTTTCAATTTTGATTTTGGTTCTGGCCGCGCCCCCGCCGGCAGGTGCGGGCGTTGTTACCTGAAGGGTATTCACTACCAGAAGGGCATTCTGTAAGGTGTAACCTAAATTCTTGTGATTTCGTCGTCACGTTCGGAAAGGGATAGGTGTATGTTGGATGGAGCCCCTTACCTTGGAGTATGTGAGCTCGTTGCCCGCCTGCATGGTGTAGAAGGCGTGGTCGATGCCGGACAGCCCCACGTACGCGCCCGGCTCCCCGTACACGGTTGTGTGTGTGTGTGTGTGTTGGATGGAGCCCCTTACCTTGGAGTATGTGAGCTCGTTGCCCGCCTGCATGGTGTAGAAGGCGTGGTCGATGCCGGACAGCCCCACGTACGCGCCCGGCTCCCCGTACACGGTTGTGTGTGTGTGTGTGTGTTGGATGGAGCCCCTTACCTTGGAGTATGTGAGCTCGTTGCCCGCCTGCATGGTGTAGAAGGCGTGGTCGATGCCGGACAGCCCCACGTACGCGCCCGGCTCCCCGTACACGGTTGTGTGTGTGTGTGTGTGTGTTGGATGGAGCCCCTTACCTTGGAGTATGTGAGCTCGTTGCCCGCCTGCATGGTGTAGAAGGCGTGGTCGATGCCGGACAGCCCCACGTACGCGCCCGGCTCCCCGTACACGGTTGTGTGTGTGTGTGTGTGTGTGTTGGATGGAGCCCCTTACCTTGGAGTATGTGAGCTCGTTGCCCGCCTGCATGGTGTAGAAGGCGTGGTCGATGCCGGACAGCCCCACGTACGCGCCCGGCTCCCCGTACACGGTTGTGTGTGTGTGTGTGTGTGTGTGTTGGATGGAGCCCCTTACCTTGGAGTATGTGAGCTCGTTGCCCGCCTGCATGGTGTAGAAGGCGTGGTCGATGCCGGACAGCCCCACGTACGCGCCCGGCTCCCCGTACACGGTTGTGTGTGTGTGTGTGTGTTGGATGGAGCCCCTTACCTTGGAGTATGTGAGCTCGTTGCCCGCCTGCATGGTGTAGAAGGCGTGGTCGATGCCGGACAGCCCCACGTACGCGCCCGGCTCCCCGTACACGGTTGTGTGTGTGTGTGTGTGTGTGTTGGATGGAGCCCCTTACCTTGGAGTATGTGAGCTCGTTGCCCGCCTGCATGGTGTAGAAGGCGTGGTCGATGCCGGACAGCCCCACGTACGCGCCCGGCTCCCCGTACACGGTTGTGTGTGTGTGTGTGTGTTGGATGGAGCCCCTTACCTTGGAGTATGTGAGCTCGTTGCCCGCCTGCATGGTGTAGAAGGCGTGGTCGATGCCGGACAGCCCCACGTACGCGCCCGGCTCCCCGTACACGGTTGTGTGTGTGTGTGTGTGTTGGATGGAGCCCCTTACCTTGGAGTATGTGAGCTCGTTGCCCGCCTGCATGGTGTAGAAGGCGTGGTCGATGCCGGACAGCCCCACGTACGCGCCCGGCTCCCCGTACACGGTTGTGTGTGTGTGTGTGTGTTGGATGGAGCCCCTTACCTTGGAGTATGTGAGCTCGTTGCCCGCCTGCATGGTGTAGAAGGCGTGGTCGATGCCGGACAGCCCCACGTACGCGCCCGGCTCCCCGTACACGGTTGTGTGTGTGTGTGTGTGTTGGATGGAGCCCCTTACCTTGGAGTATGTGAGCTCGTTGCCCGCCTGCATGGTGTAGAAGGCGTGGTCGATGCCGGACAGCCCCACGTACGCGCCCGGCTCCCCGTACACGGTTGTGTGTGTGTGTGTGTGTTGGATGGAGCCCCTTACCTTGGAGTATGTGAGCTCGTTGCCCGCCTGCATGGTGTAGAAGGCGTGGTCGATGCCGGACAGCCCCACGTACGCGCCCGGCTCCCCGTACACGGTTGTGTGTGTGTGTGTGTGTTGGATGGAGCCCCTTACCTTGGAGTATGTGAGCTCGTTGCCCGCCTGCATGGTGTAGAAGGCGTGGTCGATGCCGGACAGCCCCACGTACGCGCCCGGCTCCCCGTACACGGTTGTGTGTGTGTGTGTGTGTTGGATGGAGCCCCTTACCTTGGAGTATGTGAGCTCGTTGCCCGCCTGCATGGTGTAGAAGGCGTGGTCGATGCCGGACAGCCCCACGTACGCGCCCGGCTCCCCGTACACGGTTGTGTGTGTGTGTGTGTGTTGGATGGAGCCCCTTACCTTGGAGTATGTGAGCTCGTTGCCCGCCTGCATGGTGTAGAAGGCGTGGTCGATGCCGGACAGCCCCACGTACGCGCCCGGCTCCCCGTACACGGTTGTGTGTGTGTGTGTGTGTTGGATGGAGCCCCTTACCTTGGAGTATGTGAGCTCGTTGCCCGCCTGCATGGTGTAGAAGGCGTGGTCGATGCCGGACAGCCCCACGTACGCGCCCGGCTCCCCGTACACGGTTGTGTGTGTGTGTGTGTGTTGGATGGAGCCCCTTACCTTGGAGTATGTGAGCTCGTTGCCCGCCTGCATGGTGTAGAAGGCGTGGTCGATGCCGGACAGCCCCACGTACGCGCCCGGCTCCCCGTACACGGTTGTGTGTGTGTGTGTGTGTGTTGGATGGAGCCCCTTACCTTGGAGTATGTGAGCTCGTTGCCCGCCTGCATGGTGTAGAAGGCGTGGTCGATGCCGGACAGCCCCACGTACGCGCCCGGCTCCCCGTACACGGTTGTGTGTGTGTGTGTGTGTGTTGGATGGAGCCCCTTACCTTGGAGTATGTGAGCTCGTTGCCCGCCTGCATGGTGTAGAAGGCGTGGTCGATGCCGGACAGCCCCACGTACGCGCCCGGCTCCCCGTACACGGTTGTGTGTGTGTGTGTGTGTGTTGGATGGAGCCCCTTACCTTGGAGTATGTGAGCTCGTTGCCCGCCTGCATGGTGTAGAAGGCGTGGTCGATGCCGGACAGCCCCACGTACGCGCCCGGCTCCCCGTACACGGTTGTGTGTGTGTGTGTGTGTGTTGGATGGAGCCCCTTACCTTGGAGTATGTGAGCTCGTTGCCCGCCTGCATGGTGTAGAAGGCGTGGTCGATGCCGGACAGCCCCACGTACGCGCCCGGCTCCCCGTACACGGTTGTGTGTGTGTGTGTGTGTGTTGGATGGAGCCCCTTACCTTGGAGTATGTGAGCTCGTTGCCCGCCTGCATGGTGTAGAAGGCGTGGTCGATGCCGGACAGCCCCACGTACGCGCCCGGCTCCCCGTAAACGGCCACTTCTACGCGCTCGCCCGTGCGGTGCTTGCGGTTGTTCACGAACACTGTGAACTGTACAACATAACGTTGTTAACTAACATTTTTCAATCTGAGAATGTTAATTTTATTTTATTTCACAAGTCTTGAAATCAGAAATCAGAAAACTTTATTTGTAGGATATTACAACACAGAAAACAATGAGACAATAAGACAAGAAATAAAAATAACTACATAATTTAACACTATATATAACATGAAACACGAACGATACAACTACGTGCAAACATCCCTATGAGTCATTTTCCCGCGGTAAAAGGAGTCAGGGTGAATGTAGATTTCAAAAATTCTTTCACAATTAAAAAGCTATATTCACCCTGAGTAACATAGGCTACCTTTTACCGCGGAAAAATACCTCATTCCCACGGGAAAACTGTTAACGCGGGCGGAAAGCTAGTGTGATATAATGAGGTAACTAACGTTGTTGCGCGAGATGCCGTTGACGGGGAAGGTGAGCGAGTCGGCCAGTATGTGGCCGCGGTTCTCGCACCACACCACAATACTCGCCACAGGAGCCATCTCCGCTCGTGTGATATAATGAGGTGACTCACGTTGTTGCGCGAGATGCCGTTGACGGGGAAGGTGAGCGAGTCGGCCAGTATGTGGCCGCGGTTCTCGCACCACACCACAATACTCGCCACAGGAGCCATCTCCGCTCGTGTGATATAATGAGGTGACTCACGTTGTTGCGCGAGATGCCGTTGACGGGGAAGGTGAGCGAGTCGGCCAGTATGTGGCCGCGGTTCTCGCACCACACCACAATACTCGCCACAGGAGCCATCTTCGCTCGTGTGATATAATGAGGTGACTCACGTTGTTGCGCGAGATGCCGTTGACGGGGAAGGTGAGCGAGTCGGCCAGTATGTGGCCGCGGTTCTCGCACCACACCACAATACTCGCCACAGGAGCCATCTCCGCTCGTGTGATATAATGAGGTGACTCACGTTGTTGCGCGAGATGCCGTTGACGGGGAAGGTGAGCGAGTCGGCCAGTATGTGGCCGCGGTTCTCGCACCACACCACAATACTCGCCACAGGAGCCATCTCCGCCGACACCGTCACTGCGAACGTCCGCACGCCGTCCTACAACAAAACGAACAATACTGTTGACTGGAAAATCGAAACGGCACAGTAGTCAGCAAATGATGTATACTATGATGTATCCCCTTACTAGCAGCTGCAATCCTGTTCTTTCGTCTTGTACTTTCTTAATATAAAAAGTAGTTTTAAAAAGGTTTAATTTCTGACCATAAACTTTTCAGATTTTCTTAGTTAAGACAGAATTTAAGTTAGAAATAAATTAAGAAAAAAATGTTTAATCACTTGACTTAGCGAGTGGGCTTCGAGGTTAACCTACCTCAAAAACCCTGCTGTTAGAATCATTGAGCCGCCTTTGGCTTCAAACATGGCTCGTGTAACGACTACATCCGTAGAGAGAGAGTAACCGGGACCAACGGCTTTACGTACCTTCCGAAGCACGAAATCATCTTTCTTTTCGCAAAATCAGGTGATTGGGAAAAGTCTCACAAATTGATATTTGTTCGACGAGTCCCCACCGGGATTCGAACCCGGAACCTCCGTAACGTGAGGCGAGTGTTTGACCACTCGACCACGGAGGCTGTTGAGAGAATATCAGACTGAACTGCGACAGACAAAACTGAGACAAATAACATAACATATCTAACTTAAGCCAGGCCCGGCGCACTCCGCGCCTGAGCTCCAGAATGTACCTACGCCGGGCGACCGCATAATATAAGGACAGTTAATAGGAAAAACGCGCGCGCTTGTGACGACGCTGTTATTTAATCTGTGGTACTACTGACTCTCGCATTTTGTTTTAATACGAGCGCAACGACAAACGGTAGGCTATTATAGCCAGGGTCACGTTCGACGCGTTCAATGTAATTTGAACGTTAGTGGCGTGGTAGCTAGAATTAAATTCGCACTTTTGCTATCAGAGAGTGCGCCTTCTGTACCTAACCTAGTACTATTATTTATTCTGTGCCTAAGCTAACTTAACCGACTGTCGCAGTAGTGGCTGTCGCAGTCAGTCTGATGATCCTGTTGAGATGATGGAAATGATGATGATGAGTGGTACCTGCATGATCTCCTGCGCAGAAGTAAGGATGGTGCCTTTAGACATCACCACGTAGTTAAACGACTCGATGTACGCGTTAGACTGCACGTGGAATATTATGTACTCGCCCACCTAAACAAACAAACAAACACGCTTTACCACTAGAAATATCGCAGTTTTTTTTTTTAATAATCTGGTGAATTCTAGAGTCTTAATTTTAAATACAGTCAAAATCCCTATTATAAAGAATATTTGACTAATAAACTAAAAATACATGAGAAAGTGAAGTAAAGGCTGACCAAAGAAATAAAAAATCTGCTCTGAGGGCGCCACGTGTATATTTTTACGACTATGGCCACAATTGCCCTTATAAAATTAGTTCCATTGAAATTCCGCAATATGGCGAGGTTTCTTATTTCTCTGGTTGGGCTTCAGTAGCGTTATACCCTGGCGTCAGTGGTGCTGGTGGCGATACGTATGTGTTTGTTCTGTGGCGAGTGGTGCGCCACGTAGTGTAGGTCGGCGCTGGCGTGGCTGCCCAGCGCGTCGCTGAGCGTGGCCGTCAGCCGCATGCCCGTCACGCCATTTAGCAGGTCGCGGGAATTCTGGTCGTTCTGCAACTCTGACAAACAGAACAATACACGTTAGCTACTTTACAAAAGCCGAACAAGTGCCAAATTTGAGCGGCTGCCACATAACGGATGCGTCTGCAGCGCCGCGCAACAGAAGGCCGCTCACACAGTGTTGTAGACGCACGCAGCAGCGCGGTGTGAGTGGCAATAGGAGATCCCGTGTATGTATGTAATACAAATTATACAACGTTTACGTCAGTCTACGCGCGTACCACGTTGCCGTTCCGCTGCCGCTGTTTTGGAGCTTTTGACCACTAGACCACGGAGGTTGTTCATACTCACTGAGCAGTTTGTACAGGTCCATGTTGAGATGCCACACGGCCCTGTGCGGGGCTACCGGGGTCGGCCTGAGCGGCTCGATGCTCCCCCCCCTCCCCTCCACCTGTACGTTCACCATCAGCGACACCGAGGCAGCCTGCCAATCGGGCAGCGGGGAACCGTCGTGGTACGATACTACCAACTGTGGACAATTTAAGATTTATTTATTTGCTTTGATCGAACATTACCGCCCTCTACCAACGGTCGGTAATCGGTAAAACAGCTTCGCCTAGCGCCATCTGTCCACGCTGGCGGGAATCTTCTTGGCAGCATAGCGCTTTTTCTGACCATGTCGATGACAAATTACTTAGATAATTTTGACCCAGAACCTAACTATGTACTTCGATTGCAATATCTGTGGCATCCATCAGGTTCTGCTGCGAGCAGGTGGCAGGACAAGCAGGGCAGGACACTAGTTGGGCCATGTACTGAGCATAGCGCTGCCGTGCGGTCTTATGTGAGACTAAGTCCTTCTCCGAGTAAATGTTAGATGGCGCTAGAATGAATACGATTTTATATTTCAATAAATTCAAATTATTTTACAAGCTATAAAAATCTAAAGTGGAAGAGTAAAAGGCGCCGCGGGTCTCTAACGGGGGTGTTCAGGGGTGTTTTATATAGCGTTTCAGTGTTTAACTTGTAATTGATATTCAGTTGTCATCAAAAAGCAGTAGGTTGTCAAAACGCGCTTGCTGTATGGAGTGTCCGACCTGTGGTACTTACATAGACGTCAGTGGGCATATGCGGCTTGAAGACTTGCGGACTGCCTCCTAAGAACCTGACGGTTAGCGAGGAATTGTAGACCCTGGCGATGCTGTAGCCGGAGATCACCTCGTCCAGGAAGGGGTCCCCCACGCTCGCCGTCACGATGACCTCCATGCCGTCCAGCGTCGGGACCAGTTGCGCTATCTCCGACATCGGGTATTTGAAGTCGTACGTGCCGTTGAACTGGGGACGAACATGTTTTTTTAAAGCTCGACCAAAGAAATAAGAAACCATGCCATATTGCGGAATTTTAATGGAACTAATTTTATAAGGGAAATTGTTGTTATATTCATAAAAATATACACGTGGCGCCCCCAGAGCAGGTTTCTTATTTCTTTGGTCAGGCTTTAGAATGAAAATATGTGTACGTACTCATGTCGAATTTCTACGTCATTAATATTTTTTCGACGTTAAAGCTTATAAATACAAAGGACCAAACTGTCTACGGTTGGCAGTTCAGAAGAATGGCGTTAGTCTGTGGAGAAGAACAGCTAGAAGATTATAGAAGAATTCCACATCGTTTCGCATCCTATCAACTATATTTACAATAATGATTATTATCATAGTTTATTTATTCTATGGATTAAGAAAAACTTTGGAACAAATACATTTATCACTTAAATCACCAGTTAAAAAAAATACTTTCTTAAGTAGTGTTAGTTCCATACGGCCCCCTGTTTATAAGCCCGCCTGTTGACTTCTTGCATTCCATTTGTTATTTTTTTCTGTTATGATTTCCCGATTTCAGGCTCGAGAAGCTGTCAAACGCGATATATTGACAGAACTACTATGGCTCTAATGTCACTATGTCGCGTTTGACAGCTTCTCGAGCCGGTCGCTACTTACATAGTAGGCCTACTGGTGTCAATGAAGTATATTATTATCAAAGTACTTACAAATCGTAGGTAAGGCAGCTGGTCGTACTGCGAGTAGTAGTTGTAAGTCCTGGCGGTGGTGTAGGTGTCGTAGTAGCCGCCCTGCTGTTGCTGGATCGCGTACTGCGTCGCGTCCGGCTTCTGCATCCAGAACGGATACTTCTCGTCCTACCGACAAACAACACTCAATAAATTCATACTAATACAATACCAATATGCTACCGTCATAATTATTACAAAAGGGCGCCCCTGTCGCCCTTACAGCGCGCCTCCATCTCTACAGCGCACTGTGGCCGAAAAGGCCAATCCAGCTGGACAATATTATTTCTAGCCCGTTTTACATCCTACACGTTGTAATAATACAAAATGTATCATAAAAAATGTACCTGATTTGATAATAAGTGCAAATAATAATAAAAAAGAAAAACCAGTATAATCTGACCTATCTTAGAGTAGACTTTGTATGCAAGTAGAGATCAGTTTATAATGGTTTATGCACAACAAAAAAAGGACGTTTATATTTGATGTATTTTCACTGTTTAATTGTTTTTAGAATATAAATAAATGAAATGTATGTTATGATCATATTTATTACTAGCTTTCCGCTGCGGCTCCGCCCGCGATATCAGCTTTTCCTGTGAACTGAGGCATTTTCCCGCGGTAAAAGTTAGCCTATGTTACTCAGGTCAGGGCGAATGGAGTTTTCTAATGATGTATGATTTTTGAAGTCGGTTCAGTAGTTTTTGAAGTTATTCATTACCAACATACACACGCAGACACACAAAAACACAAATCTTTCTTCTTTACATATAATATTAGTATGATTATTAAAAAGAATCACTATCAGAAGAATTATTGAAGCTGGGCAAACTGACTACTTGCACCCTTTTCGTATAAAATTAAGTATTTTTGAATACATAGCATAGCATAACATAGCACGCTTCTCTGCCGGGACTCGATCCAGTTCGAAAGCTAACAATTTCGCAAACTCTTTATTTCGTATAGTACGGTACTAGTAAGTACCTAACGATGATGACGTAGATGGCTGCAATGATAAAGAAAACTTCAGTTCTTCTCCATTTAACGATTGAACGCCTACAGGAAGACTTTCAAACCGATTGTCGCGACGAACGCGAAATTGGCAGAATTTGTCCATGTTGGACCAATCCGTTGGCCAACTGCAATAATGTTTTTAATATTGGCAACACAAGGATTATTTTAAGGTTGGGTAGTTTTTGTTTACTAACAGAGCGGCCATACTGGTTGGGTCGATGATGATTGGCTACAGCAGAAGCCATATTGGAATTGTGATTCGCTTCTGATTGGTTGATGTCTTTGAGTGGTAGGGGTTGTTTGTTTCCCGCCAAAAAGGTCGTGTTAGGTCAAATGTGGTTAGCTGTCGTTCAGTCTTGTGTCAGTGGCCGGAGAAGCAAGAAGTGTAAGAGGAATCTATGTCGCGTGGCGGCAGACTCTGGAGCAGCGGTGGAACTCTGGGAATATAAAGCTAAGTAGTCTTGATGTGTTTCGAGCTCTTAGAGATGTCCATGTATATATATTTGTCATGTATAACTGTGCCACGTGTTTTGTACTACCTGAGACATTGACCTGACTATGTATGACTTCCCCACAGACTGATTACTTGGACTGACTTGCTATCTGAACTGTTTAACTTATGATATGTGGCCTCCCAATTGGTATCGTGTATGATATGTGTATCATACTGTGAAATGTGAAGAGAGACAGGTCTGCGTTGTGTTATGTGAAATGTGAAGAGAGACAGGTCTGCGTTATGTTGTTGTATGTTGTACCGGTGGTCGCGCCACCTGGAGGCCACTTGTGGGGGAGTCCAAGTGTGCAAGTCTCCCGACTGAGGTCTGGGACATAGGAGCTGGCGCCAGTATCGCTCGTCGTGCTGGACCTGAGGGATCTTGCGGGGCGATATAGTGGGGTGGAGGCCCCTTCCCAAAATTACTATCAGCATTTATCTGGATCTGTGACTAAATTCTTATTCATCATTTATCTGGCCTTACAGTTGACCTAGGTTGCCATGGCATGGCTCTGGTCTGGGATGGGGGAACGATAAGTCAGTTGGTAAGCCATGTATGACTACTACTAATACTGTCGCGACGACTACCTGACAATACTGTTGACTATTGACACACTGTTGAGTGTGTGACTGACCATGACAATCCAACCCTTATGATATCTTATATGTATTTGTATTATTCTCTAGCTATCACTTATGAGTATGCATGGAAATCAACTTATCATAATCCCACAGGTTGTGCAGTGATTCTTTGGTCTTGTGTCCTGCGTCTCGTCTGGTTATCACAACGTCAGCGGTGAGCGACAGTTGCAGTGCGGTCGGAGCTAGAGTTCTATCAGCGAAGCGAAAGGGAAGTCCGGCGGTCAAGGTAGGAAATTTGTTTTTCCTTTTTGTTTTTCGGCGAGCGGCTACTTCCCTGGATGACGTTTCGATTACGTCATGTAGTACATATATTCAAGGAGACTATAGATACATGTACATACATATATGTTTTATATTGCCCCAATGCGCGCTCGCCGACATGGTGGAGATGTGCTGGGATAATATGAGATTCAGCAAGATTTGATGATGTACAAACCTTTTTAGAGAAGTGGCTATACATGAAGATTTAATTTGTTGGCATTCCGTTAACCTAGTGGCATTCTGGCTAAATGATGAGGCTACAGATATGATAAAATTATTTTAATAACTTTTTACATCGAAGAACAGCATAGGCTGTATCGTGCTCAGAAATTTGCCTTTCCCCAGAAAGATAGTGTGAATGAGATTTTACCGTACGTCGTGTAAACTTTCGAATTGCGGGTAGTGTTACGAACACGTTAGTTATTGGTACAAAGCAGCGATAAGTTACTTTTAAACGTATGTAATTTTCGGATATTGTTTTGCCCATTTATCTAATTACCTGTACCAGGGACCAGCCAATACCAAGAGGTGGTTTGGTTGATACTTGTCATGGATGGCATTGGTTTATAACAGGGCCCGTTATAAATCGATGACAAAAGGATAATGGTCTTAGACGCTTGTATTTTACCAGTCGTTATTAGAAGTAGTAACGCGAAATTTTAATGTTACATTGTTTGGCGTCATGGTACAGGGTAATACCTACTACGTGAGATTAAACGAATACGTTGATAAAATAGGCACGGCTCCTTGTGTATCTGTTCTTGTTGCAAGTGTATTTTTCATCTAGTTCACGCAATCGGTACATACATTGAGATCTTGGCTAGGAATATGAGGGAGTATAAATAGATATTTATTCCGTGTGTTTTGAGAAAATTCTAATTTAATCAAACGGCAATACTATTTGCCGGTAGCTGTCTAAAGGGACCTTTTCTATGGGATAGGGAGGAGACGAACGAATATTACATACAATGTCTTGTATACTAATAATATAATAGTCTAATAATCATAATTCTTGATTTTCCATTCCTCTAAACCTATCACTTTAGTAATTCATATTTGTAGGACGCGTTGTTAAATTTTCCGCGATAAAATTATTATAAATCGAGATACGAGTAATACGTCCCTAGCAAACCTACGTCAATTGTTTTGGAAAAATTAAGAGGTAGTTTTGTAGCAGAGCAGACGTTCCAAAATTTAAGAAGATATCGTTGCGCATACACACCGTTGATGTGTAGGTACTTCATTGCAAAAAAAAGGGGACATAAAACGTACCGTACGGAAAAGTTGTGAAAGGTAGGTCTTATTATTCCAGTCAACCTTAGAGTATCGAGGAGTAAAAATTGGACTTTGTAGAATATGCGTCAGATATCGTTTTAGTCTACCCACAATAAAATTTATACTCGCGAAAGGTGTAGGCAAAGATTTACGGGTTATACCGCCTTGACTTGAGTTTGTCAGAGAGTAAAGTTCCATTACTAAAATACAGAATTTTATATTTTTGTAGTAGTGTGGTTTATTTTTTTTTATTATCCATTAAAGTCGGTAAGGCGTGAGAATTTATTTTTAAATTCAAAATCTAGCAAATGGTAAAGGAATTTTAGTACGGAGTGAAATGTTATAATTGTTAAAACCTAGAATTTAAATAATTAATTTGGCAGTAAATTTAATTTGACGGAGTTAGTGACAGTTATTTCTTTTTTAATGGTGACTTATTCTTGTCAAGTGGTGTGACACGTACCAAGCGATTATAGTGGCAAGTAGGTGTTTATACTCACTTCTTTGGAAATAGGTAAATTCTATTAACGTTTGAAGTTGTCATTTATTTGTTCGGTCATTGATGTGAAGTAGTAGTAGTAGTGCTGCGTTTCGGACGTAGGTACTTGAATTTTCTAAATAGCACTAAATAGTATGTTTTTTGCAACGGAAGTAATGATACTAGATAACACACATTATTATTGTAATTATATCGTGACGTTATAATTTTTTCTTATCCATTATTGCAAGGCTTATTATGATGAAAACTTGTAGGACCTGTTGTTTGTTATATTTTCTTAATAAGTATAGGTAGTGAAATCATTACTTAGAGATTTGTAAGCGGAGAGTAGTAATAGTTATTAACAAATTGTGACAGAGATTAAATATTATTAACGAAATATTTTTGTACCTTCCTACTTTAGAGTTAAATTATTACGAGATTAGATAATTAATATTTTTTAGTACCGTGTAAAGATTTTATAGATTTGAGTTAGTGTCAGTTTTGAGTATAGAAGAGAAGGGGGTACATAGTAGATTTAACCTTACCAAGTTGCCGCGTGAATCATTTGTTTACATTGATTAACTTTTTGATTTTGCTGAATTTCCTATAGTACACTTTTTCAAGGCAGGTAGTGTAAGTAAAGTAAATCTTAGGAATGGTAGAAATTGTAGCTTCATTCTAATACAATAATAAGAGATGTCTAGGTCTGTTTATAACGTTATATATTGAACTTCTTAATCGGAAATATCGTGGTGTTTATATTTCATTTGCTCGTTTAAAATTCTTTATTAACTTTATCCGCCGCGAACCTTAAATTAGATTCCTTGTGATAAGCAATTATAGACGCATTACTTATTAAATAATTGTATTTTACGACAGGTTAGATTTCTATGAAACAGTATTAGGTTAGTTTTCGATTTTTTTCTGATACTATGTTTTTTTTTGTTATGTTCAGCGGAGTGATGAAGAGCAGATTGTTGTTATTTTTGCCCTTTAATTCTAGACTATTGATGTAGCTAGTAAATAAAGCGTTGAAGTGCCTACGTTAGTAAAAACAGCTGATGCGTACCTTTTGAGAACGGTTGCTCGATTTATCCGGATAGTTAAATTATTTAGCTGCGATTACAAGTTTTTCACAAAGAGGAGTTTTAGACTAGCACCGGTAGTATGCGTACTCGCTAATATGACATTGAATAAATTCAATTACGTTAACCAGTGAATTTTAAGATACATTATTAAAATTTGAGGAAATAACGAACTTTTCTCTCTATCATAGAAGTATTATTATAGCTAAGGTGTTTTAATTTCTGGTTAGTTACAGTGTTTAAAATTAGAGTCGTCTAGTCGTTGAATGGATGTAAATAGATACTTACTTACATTGATTTGGTTAGTATTATGATTTGAAGAGTTCGCGACTACTAGCGTAACGAGAAGATAGCCAGTCAAACTGTTGTTTTCGAGTTTTTGCTAATACGTATTAAATAGTAGTAGGAACTTATAGATTTAATTCTTTTAACGAGATTGAGATAAATTCAGATTTACGAAAGGATTAAAGAAGTAAATTTTCTTGATTCTTATTTCTCGGATTTTTGCAATTTTACTAAGCCCTTTTAGCGTCAAGTCTGGCTCACTATATTGAATATAGATTTATTACGTTCAGTATTACGTTCAATATTAAGTACCTATATTGTTGGTAGGTATGTCGATCCAAAATACAGTAAGATACACTAGTCAAAGACCCTATTCTTGGTTGAAGGATCGAGTGTATAAATTTGTGGACATAACATTATTTATAAATATTAGTAGTTCGTTTAGTTAACATGACGTTTACAGAAGTGACAGATGTTTTTCTAAATTTAGCTACGTGTTTAGTTTCACTGAAGTATTTGGTATCGTTTCAGTCCATACTAATACGGAATTTAATTGTAGTTGAATCTGGAACAGAAGGGTAATAGTTACTTTATTTGTATAGATACATTTGCCTATATAATTTTGACTGTGTTCAAAAGTAATGAGTACTTGGATAATATAGTAGTAAAAGTAAAAGTTGATCAATTTTAGGTTCTACTTGTAAAATAGATTATCAAACCGGAAACTGAAACGCGATAAGTAGTAAATAAATAGATAGTTTCTATTTGCTTTCTTTCAATAGCGTAATTAATTAATAGCTTTCCATGTTTAGTATAAACTCAATATTAGTATTTAGATAGGAATAATAGCGTGATCTTTGTGTGATCTTGAATAATTTATCGGAATCAGAATTACAAGTTCCTCTCCTCCCCCCCACAAGATATTACGGCCTCGACAAACGACAACTGCCTACTTGAACTTACATAGGTACACGTAAATATTCAATGTAATATTATAATAAAGATGGAAATACAAATTGACTTGTTGATATCTACGGTTCAAAAGGAAATTAAGGGATTCATTCGAGAATTTGAATATTGTAAACTAAACTTTGCCTTTTTAATGATTTACTCCTAATAATGACGTTCAGTTCAGAGTAATGAAGTGAGTAATATCGATAAGGAAGTTAGAGTGCTTTCGAGAAGGTTGCAGCTATTAAAGTTTAACATTAGTAAAATTAATTGGAATATTATTGTTATAAATTTGCGAAGGAATTTGTATAAAACTAGATACTAATAGTAACGTATTGTTGTTAGTTAAAAGTATGTTGTGTGAGAACGTTACGAAGTTCTAAGGCTGAATGGACAATTAATTGACTACTAAATAAAGTGAGAGCGCTTTAGATGAAAACAGTGGATTTTTAGGGAATTATAATTTTGACAGTTAACGGTAGACACGGTCTTTATAGCAAGCAATACGATAATGTTCCAATTTGGATAGCTTTACGGAAGTGAATATGATTTGTCAGAAAGGTTAAAGAGGCGCGAAAGACCTGGTAGGTTAACGTATTGTGTATTGATTAAAGGAAACCTACTGTATGATAAGGTTAGTCATAGCCGGGTTATCTAAGTGCAGGCGGAGCACTTGAATCGAATATTTAGATTGAGTTCACGAATAGTTTTTCATTCAGACTGCGGACAGAGTAATTGAAATGTTCAAATTACATAAAAGTAGTCCTTTATTTGCGTAGAGATGCGCCAGTTGTAGGTCATGTAAAGTTGTGAATTCAAGTTATGTTTTATGTACCTATTGGCTATGCAAATTTTTGTGTTAGTTGTGCTTAAATATGTTAATACGTTGAATGGGAGTGCTTTTATTATTCGAACTCTTTAAGGGATAAAGTCGTGATCGTTTAAGATTGTGGTACCAAATAGTGACAGATAAGTGAGATAAATTAGTAGTATTTCATTCCTTAAAGAACTTAATACATTCTTAATTTTTATTCTGAGTTATTGTTGTTAAGAAGCCCACGGATGAGATAAATATGTTTAATTTTGTTAGAACCGCGAGATAGTGAATACAATTTTGTAAAGTAAATACCTACCTTCAATCTATAAAGGCAATTAAAATGGAACACTATATACTTTAGCTAACCGAGATACTAAATAACGTTTACATGGTTGGTACTTAATAAGACCATAAATTTTTCAAGGGGTTTTGGAAATTAACTTAGATATGATAGATGGTATAAAGTTTGCATATTTTGTTTTGATCAAACATTATTATTGACGTAGTAGTTCAGATCTCTTTGTTGGGAATATAAGTATAGTAAAGAATCTAAATGTCATTTTAATGATCCGAGCTTTCGAGGTAAACCAAGTTTCTAAGGGTAAAATAATTTAATGATTAATTGATTCTACTTGTGTGAAATTCGTTCATGATGTTTGAAATCGTAAAAGTTTAGAAGTAGTGTTGTAGTTAGCTCATGAAGTTTGAAATCGCGATAATTCGATGTTATTGTGCGATGCGACTACATTCCCGATCATTGAAGGTATAGTAGTACTAGTATTTAATTGTGAACGGTGTTCATCAAATATTTGACAAGTACCATTTTATTCAATTCTTTATTTGCTAATAATTTTTGTAACTTGACTTATCACAGATAAGTACTATTACGCGAAGATTTTATTTGTTTAAAACACAATGAATTGGTAAATGGTTAATCGCTAAAATATAGATTGAAATAAGGTCGGTAATGTTGTCCATCTAACGAGATAAATTATTGTGCAGTATCACTGATTATCATGAACAGAGTTTCAAGTGAATCGAACATAGATATTGAAGAAAGGTTAGTTCAACGGGAAATTAATAACTCTTATACGATACGATTTGTTTAATGAACAATAGAAATGTCGGGTTCAAACATTTTTTTTATATAAATTGTGGATATAATTGTGAAAATAATTGTTGTTCAGTCGTATGAAAGGTTTATGCGGTAGTAATAGATGGTAAATTATTCCTACTTACAATATTGTAGTAGAGAACCCACCGTTTGGCGATTGATGTAATATACCGTATAAAGAAAGGTTTTCTGATAGTTTTGATTTGGTTGTTTAATATTGCAGAAGAAACTAAAGGGTAGAGTATTATTGGAGTTAAACAACTTTGAACATAAAATTAATTAATAATTGATAGTATAATAAAATGGAATATTTGCATTGTATTGTATTGTGTAATTGATAAGGATGGCGTAATTATGAATGCACGAATTTAGATTTGAGTCATTGAGAGACAAGAAATAAAGTTATCAATTTTGGACAGAAACTGAAGTACTAGAATGAAGTTTGTATATCGAATTTAGAAGTTTGAGCGTGATACACAAGGAGCTATGCGTTAGTCGAAAGGTACGGAAAAGAATCGTAAAGAAGGCGATTTAATCTTTACGAGAACTATGCGATGCGATGGAAACAGAATTGAAGGCGGAGTTAAAATACACACTGAGTTAGGACATGAAATACCTGTAATACGTGTTTAATCTGAGACGGTTAGAAGGATAAGCTCAAACATTCGTTATGTAAAAGGATATTTTCGGTACTTGATTTCTCTTATGCTGTCTTGTGGTCGAAGTTGTGTCAATTGTTTCAGTGTTCGAGCTTTTCTGAAGTCGAAGAGTGGAGTCGTATTGCCTTTCAGTTACAGGTTGGGCACGTGGAGTCGTATTGCCTTTCAGTTACAGGTTGGGCACGTGGAGTCGTATTGCCTTTCAGTTGTTACTAGTTAGACAAGTGGAGTCGTATTGCTTTTCAGTTGCTCCTGGTTAAACAAGTGGAGGCGTATTGCCTTTCAGTTATTCCTGGTCAGACACAGGAGGATGTGTCTCAGTGCAGTATGCTTGTATATTGAAGATGGGTAGATTGTGAACAACAGTTATTGGTCGTTGTGGTATGTTGGAGTTAAAGATGTTACAGTTGTTCAATTGAAAGCAATATTGAAACTCCGAGAATAGCGAGGAATGAAGAGCGTTCATGTAAATGTTTATTTGCGATATAATGATCCGAAGATAGACCTATAACAATTACGGTTATCGTTGTATCATGTATCTGAGTAAGGGGATGTAACTCGGTAGTGAAGTTACGGTGAAAAAGGCTGGTCTGATGCGAGTCTATTCGATAAGATGCGAGGTTTAGTTCGCAAAGTATTAAGCTGCGTTGGTTAAATAGTTAGCTGCGTAGCGTTACGCGTAGTTAGCAAGATTGAGACTGTTATTGTTGTTCTGAAAAGCGCTGCTGGTTCGATAAATTCTTTAAAGTAAACTAAACTGAAATAAGCTGTATTATTGTAAAATTCATCATGACAATAGCTTACTCGCGACATAGGTCGGTATAAAGTCATAAAGGTAATGAAAACGGATATTATACAGACACAGATTACGATGCTTTATGTTAAAGATTAGGTACGTAACAGGAGTAAGAATACAACCTAATTTAAACGGCGTAAAATTTGTAATTTCTCGTTGTCAGACGAGAGTTGTTGGTCTTTGGTACCTGGAACAACAACTTTTCCTGTCGCGGGAGGTTCTTCCTAACAAGGTCGGAAGAAAGTCTCATGATGGAGTCTGAGTAACATATGAGTAAAATAACGTAGAGATGAGGCGAACTGCATTGTTGAATTAGTTATTTATTGAGTTAGTTTTACGTTGACGGAAATTTTGCGAACGACTATAACTTTTTAACAAGTTATAAGAATCAAGTTATAAGTTTACGGAAAAAGAAAGGTATGGATTCCAATGATGGGTCAAGTGATATCGGATTTGGACGGACGTAGTCTACTGAGATAACCTTTCTAGCAACTCTCACATTTGATGAAGTCGGAATGGTTAAAGCGTAAATATACATCCAAAAATGTTGAATGAGAATGTTGAATAGTACTATTGAAAACATTGAGTTGATTATCTCAAGACATTGGAGAACTTGCTCTACGAGATATATTGAGCCAGCCACTAGGGGAATGCCAACAAATGGAGAGATGGAAAGGAAAACACGTTTATTAGCACTGTCGCAAATCAAACAACTGATGATATTAGAAGATGCCACAGATATGAGACTTCAACAGATAGTTGCGAAACCTATCAGGTTAAAACAGAACCAGAGAATTTAGTATCATGATTTGAATTTATTGGTACAGAATTTAAGACGAAAGATTTCACCTCTCTGTATGTGATTTTTTATTGAAAGTTGAAATGAAATTAATCGGCAGGAGGCCGAAATGGAGACTGGAGACTTTCCATGGGAAAGTAAGTGAGTATGACATGAGATTGTAATAAGTGTTATAGAAAAGGAATTGAAATTAAGAATATTTGGCCAAAGTGTGTTGATGATGATGTCACATAGTGTAAGTGAAATATTTTTAAACTGTACAGTTAAAACAGTGGCCGAGATGCCTGAATGTAACAAGAGCCGCGTGGCTCACTTCTTGTCGGCCGGGTGTGTCGCGACGAACGCGAAATTGGCAGAATTTGTCCATGTTGGACCAATCCGTTGGCCAACTGCAATAATGTTTTTAATATTGGCAACACAAGGATTATTTTAAGGTTGGGTAGTTTTTGTTTACTAACAGAGCGGCCATACTGGTTGGGTCGATGATGATTGGCTACAGCAGAAGCCATATTGGAATTGTGATTCGCTTCTGATTGGTTGATGTCTTTGAGTGGTAGGGGTTGTTTGTTTCCCGCCAAAAAGGTCGTGTTAGGTCAAATGTGGTTAGCTGTCGTTCAGTCTTGTGTCAGTGGCCGGAGAAGCAAGAAGTGTAAGAGGAATCTATGTCGCGTGGCGGCAGACTCTGGAGCAGCGGTGGAACTCTGGGAATATAAAGCTAAGTAGTCTTGATGTGTTTCGAGCTCTTAGAGATGTCCATGTATATATATTTGTCATGTATAACTGTGCCACGTGTTTTGTACTACCTGAGACATTGACCTGACTATGTATGACTTCCCCACAGACTGATTACTTGGACTGACTTGCTATCTGAACTGTTTAACTTATGATATGTGGCCTCCCAATTGGTATCGTGTATGATATGTGTATCATACTGTGAAATGTGAAGAGAGACAGGTCTGCGTTGTGTTATGTGAAATGTGAAGAGAGACAGGTCTGCGTTATGTTGTTGTATGTTGTACCGGTGGTCGCGCCACCTGGAGGCCACTTGTGGGGGAGTCCAAGTGTGCAAGTCTCCCGACTGAGGTCTGGGACATAGGAGCTGGCGCCAGTATCGCTCGTCGTGCTGGACCTGAGGGATCTTGCGGGGCGATATAGTGGGGTGGAGGCCCCTTCCCAAAATTACTATCAGCATTTATCTGGATCTGTGACTAAATTCTTATTCATCATTTATCTGGCCTTACAGTTGACCTAGGTTGCCATGGCATGGCTCTGGTCTGGGATGGGGGAACGATAAGTCAGTTGGTAAGCCATGTATGACTACTACTAATACTGTCGCGACGACTACCTGACAATACTGTTGACTATTGACACACTGTTGAGTGTGTGACTGACCATGACAATCCAACCCTTATGATATCTTATATGTATTTGTATTATTCTCTAGCTATCACTTATGAGTATGCATGGAAATCAACTTATCATAATCCCACAGGTTGTGCAGTGATTCTTTGGTCTTGTGTCCTGCGTCTCGTCTGGTTATCACAACGTCAGCGGTGAGCGACAGTTGCAGTGCGGTCGGAGCTAGAGTTCTATCAGCGAAGCGAAAGGGAAGTCCGGCGGTCAAGGTAGGAAATTTGTTTTTCCTTTTTGTTTTTCGGCGAGCGGCTACTTCCCTGGATGACGTTTCGATTACGTCATGTAGTACATATATTCAAGGAGACTATAGATACATGTACATAAATATATGTTTTACATTGCCCTAATGCGCGCTCGCCGACACCGATTTTGTGTTTTTCCGCAAGTATGTCATTTTTCGATGATATTTTATAAATTTTCATATTAATATTTAATAAACATTCTTCTGTTTCGTCTTTTAAATCAAACTTCGTCGAAAAATAATAAAAAAAACCAGCAATTCTTTTATCTTTGGTGTATTTAATCCATTGTTCAAAAAATTGTTTCCTTGAAACGGACACTATGTGTTCTGAAACAAAAAAATATATATTATTGAACCGCATCGTGAGGGGCCTGTAAACTATTTTATTTACAAGTTTGATAATGTAGCTATAATATATAAAAAAATTAGCCTGGGTACAAGGGGGTACAAGTAGTTCCCAGACTGTGAAACATAAAATTTCGTCAAAAAAGTAGTTTTCATAATTTTCATCTGCAATTATCAATGCAACAGAAAAGATCTTTGAGAAAGTTAAATATAAATAAAATACTACTTACCTACTACCTTAGGATCCATGGTTAAAAGTTAAATAATATCTACTGGTTTCACTTCGAAAATTCGAGACGTATAAAGTAAAGATCCGCAAAAAATGTAGTAAAAATACTCACTTCCCCACATTTTGATTTAAATATTTGGTTACCGGGTGGTATTTTCACTAGGTTAATGTTTGATGTCTTAGTTCTAGAATGTTGACTATCGTTTCTGATTAAAGAATAGGGAATTTGAAGTAACCATTTCTGTCCAGCTAGATTGGTCATTTCGGCTACCGTGCAGCGCGGCGTTTATTCTCGAATTATTACTAGAATTGGCGCCCGCTGACGTACACCGTCCGCGTCACGGTACGGCGCCGTGACGTTACATGGTGGCGGTGCCGCGCCGTAGAGATGGGGACGCAGCCTTAATGGTTTAATGTTTATCGTTGTTAATGTTTGTATTTTGTAGTTATTTATTTATTTTTGTGTTGTGATGACCAAATGAAATAAACGATTTCTGATTTTAAAATTATAAATATAGACCAATGTACAGTGATTTGTTTTTCGAAAAACTGATCGTAGGTGATAAAGGAAGTGAAGCAGCGATTTGTTTTTCAAAAAAGATGGCAAGTTTGTGTGTGGTCAACTTCACACGCAACCTTAAATTACTTCGCACAAATCAATGTACAGACATGCCGATTCTTCAGTTTTATTACTACATAGTATAAAACAAAGTCGCTTTCTCTGTCCCTATATCCTATATTCTATGTATGCTTAAATCTTTAAAACTACGCAACGGATTTTTTAATAGATAGAGTGATTCAAGAGAAAGGTTTATATGTATAATACATGCATGCATAATATACTTAACTAGCCCCGGCTCCGCACGGGAAAATGGTTATTGTGGGTTATCCTTAAGTATATTATGCATGTATTATACATATAAACCTTCTTCTTGAATCACTCTATCTATTAAACACCGCATTAAAAACCGTTGCGTAGTTTTAAAGATTTAAGCATACATAGGGACATAGGGACAGAGAAAGTGACTTTATTTTATACTATGTAGCTTCTATGTAGTGATAGTGATTGTTGTTAATGTTTCTATTTTTGTTTGTAGTTATTTATTTTTGTGTTGTGATGTCCAAATCAAAGAAACGATTTCTGATTTTAGATTATAAATATAGACCAATGTACAGTGATTTGTTTTTCAAAAAACTGATCGTTGGTGATAAAGGGAGTGTAGCAGTGATTTGTTTGTCAAAACAAAAAAAGATGGCAAGATTGGGTGTGGTCAATTTCACACGCAACCTTAAATTACTTCGCACAAATCAATGTACAGACACGGCGATTCTTCAGTTTTATTACAATAAAGCGTCACCCGGGTGAGAAAACCTCTTAAATGCTTTCAAAAAATCTTCTACAGGAGACACAAAAACTACTCTGACAAAAAACTACTGAAAAAAAAGAAGATAGGTACATAATAATTCAGTAGTTTTTTAGTTACTATATCATTATCTTTAGAGCTTTAAAACTAATGCGTATATTTTATAATGCAAATACTGCGCGTTTTTTTGTCCAATTTGTAAAAAAAGGAATATTGCAAGAGCTGTCCTTTACGAGGTTTTCGCAGCCGGGTGATGATAGATATATTCCAATACTCACAAAGTTGAAGACCCTGGTGACGACCTTCTGCTGGTCGTACCACCAGTCGGGCTGGTCCGTGTGGCCGGGCTGGCCGGGCGCGCTGCGACCCTCGTCCGCGTGGTACGAGCCCTCGTACTCCCCGGTGTAACCAGACTCGTTGTACAGGTACGGGTTGTAGTTCGGACGGACTGACCAACATGAAACAAAAAGCAGTTGTCTATAAAGTCGGTTTACTGACGATAGTTAAACGAGACAATGATTGTGCCTCTTTGTCGCTCTTTTCGCGCTCTCGCTTGCACTTCAAGCCTTAAATGGAACGCCTCAGCCGCGCGGTAACGCCGCATTGCGTCATGTTTTTTCGTGCGTGCAGCCGGCTTCATCGAATTATAAGACGTTGTCACGTCAAAATAAAATACGTGGTATATCTCACACACGGCCACCTGACCCCAAACTAAGCAGAGCCTGTACTATGGGTGTCAGATAGCTGATATACATACATATATAAATATACAACATCCAGACACAAAGCAAACACAAATGCTCATCACACGAATGTTTGCCCATAGGCTCTGTCTGGTGTGAAGTCAAATAGCCGTGTGTGAGATTACATATTACTTCCTATCTCTAATATTGAAAAATTTACCCTAAATATTTATATTTATTTATTTGACACGTATGATGGAGATTGACTAAGTAGCCATTTGTCGCCCTCAGAGTGAGGTTGCCCCCCACTACACCTCACCTCTAGTATAGTGGTGCGTGTTGCCATGTCTGTTGTTGAACTGCCCCTGCTGGTAGTAGCGCCCCCGGTACTGCGGCACGGGGCGTATCGTCGCCCTCAGAGTGAGGTTGCCCCTGACTGGCGCCCCCGAGGTGTAGTTGGCCATGATGCGCCCGTGGATGTAGGGGTCCGTGGTGAAGAAGAACGCTGGCATCGTCACGTTCACCTGGACAAAAAGAAATTACGATTTATGTTTGTCTATGTCTATGATTTTTAAATAAAAAATAAACAAATATGTGGGACATCTCACACACGGCCATCTGACCTCAAACTAGGCAGAGTAGTCCGGTCTCTTATGGGAAAAGGTATAAATTTTGGGGTTAAGCAATGCCCTTTGGTCCGAATGTTAAACACATCCACTTGAGCTGAAATCGCCCGGTAGCCAGTCATAACCCCGCGACAGGTGGGGGGGAGGGGGGGTCAAAGAACAGAGCTCCCAGCGCTCAGAAAAAAAAATCTGGCCGATTTGTTTGGAGCTTTGAGTCAAGTTTAGTGTCGTTATCAGGTAACTAGATGATGCCCAATTCATTTCCCATACCAGTTTTTTAGGGTTCCGTAGCAAAATATGTCGTAATACTTAAAATTGTAAACTTTTAGTACTAACGAAATCCAAAAAAACCTTCATATTTTAATTTTTTTTGTAGTAAACATGGTTTATAAAAAATACTGTCCGAAAGCCCATTTAGTTCTAATTCTAAAAACATTAACATTAAATATAAATTTGACTATTTTTAATGTACAATTAATTATTTAAAGTTCAGCAACGTTCGTCAGCGCAACGTAGGCAAAAAAACTCGAAAAACAAACACTACAAAAAAAACCGGTAGGAATATTAGTAAAAGTTATGGTTTTTTTTTTAAAAACCTCAACGGAGCACTCGAAGTGGGTGCTCCATCCTTTCAAAGCCAGCATCTTCAATGGCAGCCATGGCAACTTGGGACTTGTGCGCGGAGGCTTTATCTTGATGAAAATAAAAACATCTTCTGCGAGTTTTTCACGCCGTTCCTTGCGTATTTCATCAAGAATTTATATAAGACCCCGTAATAGTGGTTTGGCTTCATGACTGACGTATTTGATCATTACTACCCTTTGGCTATCCCAGAAAAGAGAGCCCATAATTTTGCCGGCGGATTGAATTACCTTAAATTTCTTAGGATTTGGAGAAGACGGTCTCTTCCAGGTCACAGACTGTTGTTTCGTTTCAGGATCGTAATGGTGAAGCCACGTTTCATCCATAGTTACTAATCGAGCCAAAAAGTGATCAGGATCTTGTTGTAACAGATCTAAACAGCTTTGTGAAATTCTTAGTCTGCACTCGTAACATGCAGTGCTATGATAAAAGCTTGTCGCACAAGAAACCCGCCATATTGAAATATCCTCCAATAGGATAAGAGAATATGCACGACAAAATTATGTCTGTCACGCGTGGACCGCGCATGTTAGAGGGGGTTTGTTTCTGCGCGTCCGTAAGCATTCTAGGCGTAGGCACCCAGTGCGCTGACACTTTTCATGCCTAAATAGTCGTGTATAATATTATGGACACTTCCTTTATCAGCAATAAAACGAACGTTACACGACGATCGGATAAAATATTTTTTCAACTTTTTTAACCATTTGTTCTGTTACTGCTGTCGCAGAATGTCCCGAGCGTGGGTCGTCGTTGGTGGAAGTTCTTCCTTGCTTAAACTAAGCACACCAACGTGCCACTGTAGAATATGGAGAAGCATTAACACCTAATGTATCCTGCAAGCCTTTAAGTCATGATTTATCTTCTCCGTACTGAAATGTTTGATACACACACAGGTATTTAATTATCGCGCGTACTTAAATTTTCTCCATTTTCGAGAACATGTGGTGCCACTCCGCACATGCTAAGCAGGGGGATGTAGCCTTACACGAGACGTGCCGGATTATCACTGGCTGCCTTAAGCCGTTTCTGTTTCAAATGCTGCATTGGCTTGCTGGCAAAGCTTCGCCAGATGTCGTAGAAGCGCAGCGAGTGCTATGGAGAGAGCTAAGTTTGAAATGGACCTAAGGCACCTAATGTACGATTATTCCCCGTCCAAAAAGGCTGAAAAGCTGTAGGAGCTTCTACAAGTTCATAGCTCCGATCGTTCGAGAGAAATCCCAATTTAAAAGTGACCCCTGGCGGGCGCGGAGCTCGCCGCCTTCCTCCTTTGTCCCACTCTCGGAAAGTCTCCCCCCTACTACCTAAGTACTTCCAAGGTCCCTTTGGATATCATTAAACAGGCTTCGAACCCAGGTTGGTCGAATCAAACAAAATCGGTTAAGGTGGGGTCTTTCTGACGGGACGGAGCTCCAGTACGAGTGCGGCCTGTCGCCGCAAACCATGGATAGTTGGGCCATGGTTTATCGTGTTCTGCATGCCCTGAGTCTTACACACCGGAGGAGCTCATAGAGGACACAGAAAGAGCAATCAGCGTGGCAGGGTAGGTATTAGGCAACAAAAATTGAAACTAGCCATTATCGACACGACAGAAGAAGAAGGATGTTGATTTTCTTGCGAGTAGTTTAACGAGTACTTATATTTCTACAGGTTTGTACAAAACCCTCGATCGGCGAGTCAGACTCGCACTTGGCCGGTTGTTTTTTTGTTAGTAGAGCTTGTTTTGCGAATTTTTTGTAGTCCCCTACGCTGCGCTGACGAACGTTGCTGAATTTTAAATAATTAATTGTACGACAAAAATAGTTTAATTTATATTTACTGTTAATGTTTTTAGAATGGGAATTAAATGGGCTTTCGGACAGTGTTTTTTATAAACCATGTTTACTACAAAAAAAAAAAATTTAAGGTTTGTTTGGATTTCGTTACTACTAAAAGTTTACAATTTTAAGTATTACGACATATTTTGCTACGAAACCCTAAAAAACTGGTATGGGGAATGAATTGGGCATCATCTAGTTACCTGATAACGACACCAAATTTGACTCAAAGCTCCAAACAAATAGGCCAGAATTTTTTTTCTGAGCGCTTGGAGCTCTGTACTTTGACCCCCCCTTCCCCCCACCTGTCGCGGGGTTATGACTGGCTACCGGGCGATTTCAGCTCAGGTGGATGTGTGTAACATTCGGACCAAAGGGCATTGCTTAACCCCAAAATTTATACCTTTCCATACAAGCATGCCCATAAGAAACCGGACTAGAGCCTGTACCATGGGTGTCAGACAACTGATATACATTACATAATTATATAAATATACAACATCCAGACTCAAGGCAAACACAAGTGCTCATCACACGAATGTTTGCCCTGGGCGGGATTCGAACCTTGTGCTTCGTAGGCAGACGTACTACCAACTAGGCTACAAGGCCGTCAATTCGATGAAAGTTATAAATGGAGTTTCCTTCATATTGAACCGCATTTTAACAACTATCATCATAATTTTATCCAAAAGGCCTGATGGACGATATTAACTTAATTTAATGACGAAAAATCTTACTTCAAATAAAAACCTTTTAAAAATTAAATTTAAAAGGTTTTAATTTAAAGTAAAACTAAGTCTTTTACCAGGCCCAGCGCTGCCATTTTTGGACGTCTTAAATAGCAAAGAGCAAGCTGTCCATGGCTGGCCGTTCATATGGGAAAAAAAAACAAGTACAAAAATAGATTAACTCACCTCGTATCTGGTGTGGTAGTACTCCTCGACCAGGAAGCTGGTCTCCTCCCCCCGCCCCCTCACTCACCTCGTATCTGGTCTGCCTCATACGCCTCACGACTCGCGACTCGACTCGACTCGACTCAAGTTTCGAGGCTTTTGAGTCGATGAGTCTTTTTAAAACGACTAGAGTCTAAAATTAAACCTCGAGTTGCGAGTCGTTTACAAAAAAGGTTCAAGGCTCAGGGCTTACAGGACTCGTTTGAGTCGTGAACCCTTGAGTCGAGGCGAGTCTTCGTTAAAGGACTTAAAAGCCTCGAGCTGTGACATCTCTACCTCGTATCTGGTCTGGTAGTACTCCTCGACCAGGAAGCTGGTTTCCTCCCGCTGCCCCCGCGCCCCCACTCACCTCGTATCTGGTCTGGTAGTACTCCTCGACCAGGAAGCTGGTTTCCTCCCGCTGCCCCCGCGCCCCCACTCACCTCGTATCTGGTCTGGTAGTACTCCTCGACCAGGAAGCTGGTTTCCTCCCGCTGCCCCCGCGCCCCCACTCACCTCGTATCTGGTCTGGTAGTACTCCTCGACCAGGAAGCTGGTTTCCTCCCGCTGCCCCCGCGCCCCCACTCACCTCGTATCTGGTCTGGTAGTACTCCTCGACCAGGAAGCTGGTTTCCTCCCGCTGCCCCCGCGCCTCCACTCACCTCGTATCTGGTCTGGTAGTACTCCTCGACCAGGAAGCTGGTTTCCTCCCGCTGCCCCCGCGCCCCCACTCACCTCGTATCTGGTCTGGTAGTACTCCTCGACCAGGAAGCTGGTTTCCTCCCGCTGCCCCCGCGCCCCCACTCACCTCGTATCTGGTCTGGTAGTACTCCTCGACCAGGAAGCTGGTTTCCTCCCGCTGCCCCCGCGCCCCCACTCACCTCGTATCTGGTCTGGTAGTACTCCTCGACCAGGAAGCTGGTTTCCTCCCGCTGCCCCCGCGCCTCCACTCACCTCGTATCTGGTCTGGTAGTACTCCTCGACCAGGAAGCTGGTTTCCTCCCGCTGCCCCCGCGCCCCCACTCACCTCGTATCTGGTCTGGTAGTACTCCTCGACCAGGAAGCTGGTTTCCTCCCGCTGCCCCCGCGCCCCCACTCACCTCGTATCTGGTCTGGTAGTACTCCTCGACCAGGAAGCTGGTCTCCTCCCGCTGCCCCCGCGCCCCCACTCACCTCGTATCTGGTCTGGTAGTACTCCTCGACCAGGAAGCTGGTCTCCTCCCGCTGCCCCCGCGCCCCCACTCACCTCGTATCTGGTCTGGTAGTACTCCTCGACCAGGAAGCTGGTCTCCTCCCGCTGCCCCCGCGCCCCCACTCACCTCGTATCTGGTCTGGTAGTACTCCTCGACCAGGAAGCTGGTCTCCTCCCGCTGCCCCCGCGCCTCCACCCGCACCGCCCACTCCCCGAACAGCGGCTGCTCCGACAGCTGGTACTGCAAGCTCACCGTGCCGAAGTTGCTCTGACACAAACAAAACAACGCGATCAACAAAGTTATCGACTACATTCAGTAGGCCTACTATGTAAGTAGCGACAGGCTCGAGAAGCTGTCAAACGCGACATATTTACAGAACTACTATGCCTCTAATGTCACTTTGTCGCATTTGATAGCCTGTCTGAGCCTGTAACACACCGCCGTTCACGTTCAAACTTGTTTGTCAAACACGACATCAATCCAGATTTTCATCAAACGCGCCAAACACGTAGATTGTTTGACAAACGCGTCAAACGTAGATGCACACTATCAAATAATTTGACAAACAATTTGATCGTTTACAGGGCGCTTTAAACAAGATCAAGGCAAGACGACGTCACGTCATGCAAGGGGAACCCGAATCTTGGAGACTTAAGCGCCCTGTAAACGATCAAATTTGCTTGACAAATATGTTTGCCAAACCTTACGTTAACATCAAATAATAGTTAAAACGTTCAAACCAAATGACAAACAAATCTGTAAGTTTCCAATAAGATTCGGGTTCCCCTTGCATGACGTGCCGTCGTCTTGCCTTGATATTGTTTAACAAACACCGCCGTTCACGTTCAAACTTGTTTGTCAAACACGACATCAATCCAGATTTTCATCAAACGCGCCAAACACGTAGATTGTTTGACAAACGCGTCAAACGTAGATGCACACTGTCAAATAATTTGACAAACACGTAAAATTTGACAAACAATTTGATCGTTTACAGGGCGCTTTACAGATTTGTTTGGCATTTGGTTTGATCGTTTTAACTATTGTTTGATGAAAACGTAAAAGTTTGACAAACATATTTGTCAAGCAAATTTGATCGTTTACAGGGTGCTTTACATAGTAGACCTACAGTTCGTTGTCGGGACAACAACCTCCGTAGTCGAGTGGTCAAAAGCTCTCCTGACGTTACGTACGGAGGTTCCGGGTTCGAATCCCGGTGGGGAACTTGTCGAACAAATATCACTTTGGGAGACTTTCCCCAGTTTGATAGTTGAAATATCCCCAGTTTGAAATATCACTTTGTAATACTTTCCCCAGTGAGACATTGCAGGCTGAATCACATGATTGTCCGAAAAGAAAGATGATTCCGTGCTTCGGAGGGCACGTAAATTCGTTGGTCGGCTCAATTCTTCGCTATTATAGCCAGGGTCATGTTCGACGCGTTCAAAGTAATTTGAACGTTACTAGCGTGATAGCACAGTAAAACCAGTAAGTTATCTTCATACAAACGTGCCTCTTTCGGTTTTAATGTGTGCATCCGCGCCGCGCGCCGTGTAGGCACGCGCTCTCACGCACACACTAGCATAAAATAAGGGGGACTAAAAGGGCGGCAGTATGAGTTAAATGCAATATGCGGCCACTTGGTATGGAGATAACTTACTGTTCTGAGTCTACTGGTAGCTAGAATTAAATTCGCACGTTTGCTATCAGAGAGTGCGCCTTCTGTAGCTAGTACTATTATATATTGTGTGGTAGGGCTCCAGTGTCGTTACCTGCCTGGAGAGCCAGCGCTTCATGATGCGGCGGTTGGGGTCGAGGATGTACACGTCGATGGCGCGCCCGAACCCCTTCAGCTCCGTGTTGATCGGGATCACGCGGAAACGAACTGCAACACAAACCAAACATTATATCGGTCACATTTAGCGAATAGTCGCTGCGATTGCATTCACTGCGATTAAAAATGAACACGGTTAGTATTGAATTCACAGCGAATAGCCCTGTCGCACAGAGGGAGTTCTCGCTGCGAGTGTCAATTGGCAGCGACTAATCGCTGTGTGTGACCGAAGCTTATGTGAATGGAAATAATCCTAGTAGATAGATTTACATGCTATATATGTTTTTTTAAATGAAACTAATCGTTACAGAAAAAACTCCTTTCGCTATATGTAAAGTCTGACCAAAGAAATAAAAAACCTGCTTAGGGGGCCCCACGTGTATTTTTTTACGACTATGGCAACAATTTCCCTTAAAAATTAGTTTCATTGAAATTCCGCAATATGGCGAGGTTTTTTATTTGTCTGGTCTGGTATTGGTCTGGTTTCTCTGGTGGTCTGGCTTTAGATATTTCGTAGATTAGTAAGTTTTCTTTATTTTATGATACCCAAGTTTTACATTAAATAATTACAAGAGCCCAAAAACTCTTGAATACCCGGCCGGGTGAACTATACTGCGTGTAAAACCAAACTGTTTACTTACTAAAACAACACTCAAAATGGCGCAGTTAAATAAAGCGCGTCGAATGTATGAAGTGTCCACTTGTCGAGAGTGAGTACAACAACAAATTACGTATAGCGGCGGCGCGCGGCGCCCCTAGAAAGATGGCCCACTCAGAACTAAGTGCCATATTTTTACACACACATTGATCATTTTTTGAGATTGTGCTGTTAGTAATGCATGTAGGGTCAAAGTTGTATCAACAGTGTTGTTTTCTGTGTATGCACGTGCTTGTCCTTGAAGAACACTAGCATAAGTTCTAATATTTTCTAAGTTGCCTATGCTTTTATTATCCTGTACTGGCACGATATTTTCCGATTTATGGGGGATGATTCTTGGTTCTCGTTGAGTAGCATTGTTCTTATTTGTCCTTCTCTTAAGTATCTCTCTGTACACCTCACACCCCTTATAATTTGCTGGGTGATTTCCTAAGCAAAGCGCACATTTTGCAGGTGTATTCTTGTCATTTTTAGGACAGTCACTAGTTTTATGAGGTTCTGCACATTTGACGCAGCGGTAAGGTCTAAGACAATTATTTTTAGTGTGGCCATATTGTTGGCATTTTGTACACTGTACAATTGTTTTTTGCTTTATTGGATCTTCAATTTTGACAATGGTGTTATAGATACTGCGTATGTTTTTAATTTCTTTGTTTTTGATACTAGGTTCTATATTGACAAAAAATGTTGTTGAGGGTTTTTTATTCGGTCCCACTCTGGCATTTATAATCTCGCCCTTGACAATGTTTCCTGTATTTTCTATTGCTTCACGAATAGCATGGTGAGGAGTGGTATGATGAAGGTTTTTTATGACTATGCGATAACATCTTTCTGATTTAGGTGTGAATGTATGACCAATTAGTCCTGCCTCGCGTACTCGGGTCATGAGTTTCTTGTAAGCATCATTGGTCGAACAGCTGATACGAATCTGGGTTTTATTTATAATCTTGATCGCATACTCATTTTTAGTTATAACTGACTCGATAAGTTCAATGAGCTTGTTTACATCTTCTACTGCATACAAAATGAGTGGAGGAGGCTTGTTTTCTTTTTGTATTTGCACAGCAGATTTATCATTTTCACCTGCTGTGTCTATTGGAAGGCCCGAAAATCTATTTTTATTTTCCAGGGCTGTTCGCAGTGGCGGTGAGTCAGAAGTTCTTCTGCGCTTAGAGCTTCTTATCTCTGGTACTTTTTGCCATGGCGGTTGTTTTGGCATTGATGACGTGTTTTGCGTTTCTTCTTCATCATTTTGGCTGTCCACAGTAGTATCTATAGCAATATTACTAGTTAAGTTTTCAGATGTTGAGGAAGTATTATGAGTAAGATCACTCATTGTAACTGTTTTGGTTTTGTTGTTTTGTAGCAAACTCGGATGAAACACTTGCTGAGTATATTTCTTGGGGATGTTTGTTTCCCCACTGTTATTCGATTTACTTGAATTTACACTCTGATTTCCAATCATTTTTGGTAGAATTTAAATGCTAGCCACGGCAACATCTGTTTTGATGTGGCAACACACAAATGTCAGATTTTATTTTTTGAAGGTACTTGTAAAAAAATTTGCAAAGTAAAACAAAATATTTTTTCCTTGTCCAAAAATAAGTTGAGGGTAGTAAAATATTTGTCACTGAGTCTTATTTAGTTCACTTATTTTAGATTGGTTGATGGTTGATGAAGCACTTGGAAAACACTTTCACAGACACTTTATCAATTGTTCTAACAAATAGTTATATTATTTTTAAATAAAAGTAGCATTTTATATTTTAAATCACTAGATCTTCACAGACGCGATTTGCGCGCAATGACAGATGACAGCCGAGGATCAAAAATGGATAAATTATTAGAACAAATCAGTTCACTGGTGGGACTCATGGCTTCTCTAGTGGCTAAGCTGATAAAATGAACACTTACCTAAAAATAGCTACATGGAACATCAACGGCTTGCCACCAAATAAGCAAGAAGTTGAATATTTCTTACATTGCAACAAAATAGACATACTACTACTATCTGAAACACATTTGACTGACCGACGTATGGTTGTTTTTAAGGGTTATAATACTTACCTCTCAAATCATCCAGATGGCACAGCTCACGCTGGGGCTGCAGTTATTATAAAAGAAAATATTAAACACTACCCACTTCCGTGTATCAGACATGACTATTTACAAGCAGCTGTAATATGTGTAGTTGACTGGCAAGGACCACTAAATGTTGCTGGAGTGTACTGCCCACCACGACACAGAATAGATGAAACTATGTTTGCTGACTTTTTCCTAAATCTGGGGCCGAGATTTATCACTGGGGGTGACTGGAATGCCAAGCATACTTTCTGGGGATCGCGACTCACCACTACTAGAGGTCGAGAGCTAAAAAAGTGTATAGATAGCAAGAAACTAGAAGTACTCACAACAGGAGAACCAACTTATTGGCCGACGGATCCTCGCAAACAACCCGACCTTATTGATTATTTCGTCTCCAAAGGATTCTCACATGTATATGTTAAAATGGAATCTAGCCTAGATGGCACCTCGGATCACTCCCCGGTCATATGTAATCTAAGCACCACTGTGTTTCATAAAGAACCGAGAGAATCATTATACAACCACAAAACAGACTGGGAAGCTTTCGATAAATATATTGAAGAACGTATAAACCTACATGTACCCTTGAAAACAGATGAGGATATTGAAGACGCCACCAGTTATATAACAAACCTTATACAAGAAGCTGCATGGAGGGCGTCGCCGTCTCTTGAGCACGAGCCACAATTACGGGACTATGCAATAGACATACTTAAGAAAGTTACTGAAAAAAGGAGACTAAGACGTATTTGGCAACTAAGTAGAAACTCACACGACAAGAGAGCTCTTAACAAGGCAGGAAGGGAACTAAAAGAAATTATTTCTATTGCTGAAAACGATACACTGCAACATAGATTGGAAACACTTTCTCCTAATCGAAAAGACGACTACTCTCTCTGGAAATTCACAAAATCCTTTGGGCGACCGAAGGAACCAGTAACACCCCTAAAAAAAGATAACGGTAACTGGGCTAGAAATCCAAAAGAGAAAGCCGAATTGTTTGCGGAGTTTCTAGAAAAAGTCTTTAAACCCAATGAATCGGATCCGAACTATCCTGAGCATGAAATAGATGAAGTGATTAATTCCGATCAACAAATGTCCCCACCGCTTAAACCAGTATCACCCCGAGAGGTTCTGCGGGAGATTAAATTTCTTAAGTTAAAAAAAGCACCAGGATTTGATTTGATTACGGCTGAGATTTTGAAACGTTTACCACGCAAAGCAGTTGTCTTCCTTACTGTTCTTTTTAATGCTTGTTTGAGACTGCATTATTATCCGACACTGTGGAAGGTATCGAGAATAATTATGGTTGCTAAGCCTGGGAAACCCCCCAATGAAACATCATCCTATCGGCCAATAAGCTTGCTACCAATTTTGTCAAAACTATTCGAAAAACTCTTGTTAAAACGCCTGATGCCAATACTATATGACTTGAATATCATACCAGATCACCAATTCGGCTTTCGAGCCAGCCACTCGACTATTGAGCAGATTCACAGAGTGGCTCAAAAAATTAGGCAGTCCCTGGAAAAAAAAGAATACTGCTCTGCTGTGTTTCTCGACGTACAGCAGGCTTTTGACCGAGTCTGGCATAAAGGCTTGCAATATAAATTAAAAACAACTCTACCTAATCCAGCGTATATGATACTTAAGAATTACTTACAACAAAGACTCTTTCAAGTTTGCGTGGATGATCAACTGTCTAGTCTTCGTAAAATAGAAGCCGGAGTACCACAAGGCTCAGTGCTCGGTCCTATCCTGTATATCATCTACACCGCTGACCTACCGCAAGCTGAGGAAGTATTAACCGCCACATATGCGGACGACACTGCCGTACTAGCTTGCAGTGAAAACATCAATGTAGCTTCAGAAATTCTACAAGCACAGCTAGACAAAATTGAACATTGGCTGAAGAAATGGAGAATAAAGGTTAGCGCCAGTAAGTCAGTTCATATCACCTTTGCTCTGAGAAGGGGTGAATGCCCACCAGTACAACTGAACAAAGTAACACTTCCACATAAAACTGTCGTCAAGTATCTCGGCATGCATATTGACAGAAGACTTACTTGGAAGGAACACATTAAGTCTAAACGAGACCAATGCAACAAGAAGCTCAGAGACTTACAATGGTTGATAGGAAGGCAGTCAAAACTGAGTCTTGAGAATAAAATTCTAACATACAAAGCCATATTAAAACCCATATGGACCTATGGTATTCAACTGTGGGGATCAGCTTGTTTTATATTAGTATTAATATTCTTGTATCTAAGGCCACAAATTAAAAAGTCAACTACTGTCAGTGACGTTATTAGAGATGACATTAAGTTTCCCTCTTTTAAAATTGTCAATTGTAGCTTTATGCTTTTTCAATAAATCATAATTTAGTGATAAATAAAATTTAGTTTCATTCATAAAACATGGCGCAGACGTCATTGTAAGTATCTACGCATTCGTAAAAACACTCCATACAGTCATGGAGACTAACCCGGTCAAACTGCCACCAAATTTTGATATGCGTGCCTCCAATTGTGCCGCAGAATGGAAGTTTTGGAAATATATGTTCGAAGACTACTTGGTAAGCATAGGCCAAGAACAAGCTAGTGACAAGGTAAAACTGTCCCTACTTAGAAATATGATGGGACCCGAAAGTACGAGAATTATTCTAACCCTAAAAATATCAAAAGAAGAGTTCCAAAACTATGAAAAGGTTACAGCAGCGATAGAGAAGTATGTTAACCCTAAATGTAATGATGTATTTGAAAGGTTCAGGTTTAATGAAAGGAGACAGGAACCTGAGGAATCCTTTGAGAATTTTTATACAAGCTTAAGGCAATTGCTTAGCACCTGCAACTACACTGATACAAGTACGGAAAGTCTAGAAGATCAGCTGCTAAGGGATAGAATAGTGCAAGGAACTGCAGATAAGGCCCTTCAGGAAAATTTGCTGCGCAGAGAAGGTTTAACATTAGATAAAGTTGCTGACATTTGTAGAGCAAGTGAAGTGAGCCGTTCACAAGTAAAAGTTATGAATCCATCTGTCGAAATTGATGCAGCGAAGTACGCAAATATCAAGAAGAGCGAAATTGATGCAGCGAAGTATGCAAATATCAAGAAAAGTGAGTTATTTAATTGTCGTCGTTGTCAAAAACGTCATGGGCCTAGGGCATGTCCTGCGTTTGGAAAAAAATGTACAAAATGTGGCATATTAAATCATTTGGCTATCAGTTGCAAAGTGAGAAATCCTAAAGTACAGGAGGTAAGAGAGGCAAAAGTTTCTGAGTCAGATTCTTGTGAGAGCTTATATTGTGGAGCTGTGAAGTCAAGTGTTGCAAAAAACCTTAATTGGTCTGAAAATATTCAAATTGGAGGCCAAACAATAAAATGCAAATTGGATACTGGTGCAGAAGTAAGCATCATGCCTAAAAATATATTTGACAAAATTAACAAAAGTTTAAATTTGAGTTTACAGAACACTGAATTGAAACTTGAGTCTTTTGCTGGAAATAAAATAAAGCCCTTGGGGATTGTTAACTTATGCTGCAAGTATAAAGAAAACGAATGTTATGAAAATTTTGTAGTAGTTAACTGTGATACAATGTTATTAGGACTCCCCGGGTGTGTATCACTTGACTTGATAAAACGTGTTCATACAGTGAACATTGACAATAATAGCAACAAAGAAAATTTTATTCAACAAAACTTGGAAGTGTTTGAAGGCATTGGTAGATTGCCAGGAAAGGTAGAAATTCCAACTAAATGTGCAGATGAACAAATCTGTCATCCATCACCAAGGTTGCCACACTGTTTGTTGGATCCATTAAAGATTGAATTAACAAGGTTAGTGGATAGAAATGCAATTGTGAAGGTGGAAAATATTAACAAAAATGCATGTGTCAATCGAATTGTAATTGTTGAGAAACCAAATGGCAAAGTCAGACTATGCCTAGATCCTTCTGATTTAAATAAAATAATTGTAAAAAAACCTAAAATGTTGCCTACTCTGGATGATTTAAGTATGAAGTTAAAAGGAAAGAAATTTTTCTCTGTTTTAGATTTGACTGAAGGTTTCCACCATCTACTTCTGACTGAGGAATCATCTTGGAAATGTTGTTTTGCTACTCCTTTTGGTGTATACAGGTACCTGGTTTTACCTTTTGGATTGATGAATGCACCGGAGCTTTTCCAGGATGTTCTCGAAAGTCATTTTGGTGAGTTTGAAAATGTTATTGTTTGGGCAGATGATATTCTAATAATGGGAGATACGGTTGAGGAACATGACCAAGCATTATTAAATGTAGTTAAAAAGGCAAAAGAACTTGGAATTGTTTTTAACAAAAATAAATTTCAGTATAAACAAACAGAAGTAAAATATGTTGGTCAAGTTTTTAATGAAAATGGCATGTCCCTTGACAAAGATAGAGTGGAGTCACTTTTGAGTCTCAAGGAACCTACAAACCGAGATGAACTAAGACAAATATTGGGTTCATTTAATTATGTAAGAAGATATGTACCAAATATGGCTCATTTGATGGCACCACTCTGCAAATTATTAAAGAAAAACATGGAATTTATTTGGTTGCCTGCTCATAGGCTAGCTTTTTCTGAGCTTAAAAGACAAATATGTTTAGCTCCAGCTCTAACCCCATTTGATACAAAGAGGAAAATTGTTTTGCAGTGTGATGCCTCAAAGAGTGGGTTGGGTTGTTGTCTTTTTCAAAAAGATGAGAAAGGTGTATTGAGGCTGGTTGCATGTGCATCAAGAACCATGAATGAGGCTGAACTAAATTATAGTCAAACTGAAAAAGAGTTGCTATCTATTTGTTTTGCTGTTAAAAAGTTTCATAGATACATTTATGGTTCTGATGTAGATGTACAAACAGATCACAAGCCCATTGTTTCAATTATGGCAAAAGCCATTTGCAAAATTGGCTCCCCACGCTTGAAAAGGTTAAGATTGAAATTACTAATGTATAATCTGAATGTTTATTATGTTCCTGGAAAATTGTTACATTTTGCTGATATGCTGTCGAGAAATAGCCTGAGTATTACTGAAAATGACAAAGAAATGCTGCATGTTGTACACTCTGTCTCCGCACACCTACCTATGTCACCTGAAAGAAAATTAAATTTTATAAAGGAAACTGAAAATGATTCTATTTTGAATATGTTAAAAAACTATTATTTTAATGGTTGGCCTGATAAATCTAAAATGGAAAAAGAATGTCAGGAGTATTTTAAATTAAGGGATGGGATTTATTTTGAAGGCGGATTAGCATTTTTTGAAAATAAAATTATTGTACCCAAATCTTTGAGATCCTATGTGATAAATTTAGTACACGAAGGTCACCCTGGTATTTGTAAATCAGTCAAAAAAGCTAGACAGCTATTTTATTGGCCAAAAATGTCAAATGACATTCACAATTTTGTTTTACAATGTCGCACTTGTGAAAAATTTCGCCCATCCAATTCATATGATCAGTTGATGCCACATAAAATACCTGTTCTAAGATTTGCTAAAGTTGGTACAGATATTTTGGAATTTGCAGGAAAAAACTTTTTGGTCATTGTTGATTATTTTTCACATTGGTTAGAGATAAGGCCTCTTGGTGATAAAACATCTAAGTCTGTGATTGATGCTTTTCAGGAAGTTTTCACTAGATTTGGTTTCCCTGAAGAGATTATAGCAGATAATAACCCATTTAATTCCTATGAGTGTCATCAGTATTACAAGTCTAAAGATATCAAGTTAATAACAAGTAGTCCACATTATCCAAGAAGTAACGGTATGGCAGAAAAGGCTGTACATATCAGTAAAATGTTATTAAAGAAAGCTAATGAGGACAAAGTAGATTATAGAGATTATTTATTAAGTTACAATAATACCCCTTTGTCAAATTTAGAGTCTTCTCCTTCACAAATTTTAAACAGCAGAAGAGTTCGGACACTCATTCCCACCCATGAAAAATTATTACAGCCCAAAGTTGAAAAGAATATTTACAAATTATTAGTATTAAGACAAACACTTAATAAAAATCAATCTGTAATCAAGAAAAAGGAAATGAAGTATGATGTTGGTGAGAAGATAGTTTTTAAAACTGACAAAGAAAATGTTTGGAGAAAAGGAAAAGTAGTTGGAAAATGCAAAGAACCAAGATCATACTTCATTCAGAAAGAAGGGGATAGTAAAGTTATAAGAAGAAATTGTAAACATTTGAAAAAGTCTTATAGTAAGGATATGATTTGTTATAGAGGAAATTTTGATTTTGATTATGAGTGTTCAGTATCAGTTTCACAACATCTTGAAAATAATGATGACAGAGTGAGGTTGGAAAATAGTCCCAAACCTAGTGGTCTAAATAATTTTAATAATAATATGAATGTTGTGGAAAGTAATAGTGGTAATAATTTTAAAACTACTCGTAGTGGCAGGATTGTAAAGCCTAGACAAATTTTAGATTTGTAACAGTCTCGAGGGGAAGGTGTTTTATATTAGTATTAATATTCTTGTATCTAAGGCCACAAATTAAAAAGTCAACTACTGTCAGTGACGTTATTAGAGATGACATTAAGTTTCCCTCTTTTAAAATTGTCAATTGTAGCTTTATGCTTTTTCAATAAATCATAATTTAGTGATAAATAAAATTTAGTTTCATTCATAAAACACAGCTTGCCATTCGAACATAGAAATCCTGCAGCGGTTCCAAAACAATGCACTAAGAATAATTACAAATGCTCCATGGTTCACCAGAAATGAAGATGTTCATGAGTACACTGGAATACCAACAATAAAAGAGGAAATTGAAACCTTTAATGCAAACTATAAAGTAAGGCTGGAAGGCCACAAAAATAAGCTTGCTGCTTTTCTCACAGATACAACCGACAATGTATATCGCTTGAAAAGATTAAAACTGGCATCACTTTAAAATACCAAGGGAGAGAATACGGTTGCAACATCAGTGGATGTTCTACCTCAACGTGATAACGCACCCCACATCTGATTATAGCCAGGAGGCTGATTGCAGATTGCAAAAATAAGGAAAAAAAAAAAAAAAAAAATTGATCATTGCTTTTACAGGCCGCTCGGACCACGCTCCATACAAGCTCGGACCACGTGCAGTCGTCGCTCTCGCGATTATTAATAAAGTTGATGTTTGATGTGCTAAAAAAATGGATAAGTGTTCTTATTACTGTTGTAGTGTATTTGGCTGTTTAAACACAACACAAAAATGACGATACACGTTTTCAAGGAGTCAACCAAGTTTAGGTAGTTAATTTGAAGGACGGCGGGAGTGGACTTTCTGTAAACTTTTTATTTTGTGGTACAACTCACCAGTCTGGCTCTGCATGTAGACGGGTTTGTCCATCTGGATGAAGATGGTCATGAAGCGGCTGGAGAAGGTGAGCTGCGTCTCGTTGGCGAAGGCCCGGCCTCCGAACGGGTCGTCCAGGTACAACCCTTCCACTCGCAGCTTGTAGTCGCCCGGGACAGTGGTTGGGGGCACCTGGGACAGTCGACCATTTATAGTCTAAGGGGCAACGCAAACAGAAGACGGCGAAGCGAGGGTACGGTGCAGGCGCGGCGATGTATCAATCAAAACCAAACCTTAAATATTTTGACATACGGCGGCGCGGCGGTCTCGCGCCGGCTCTCGTGGCAGCTTCGACGCGCCGCGCGCTACTCGATTTTGGCATGCCGTTTTCAACCGTATGTCAAACCAGTTTCAGTCGATACACCGCCGCGCCTGTGCCGTATCCTCGCCTCGCCGTCTTCTGTTTGCGTTGCCCCTAAGGCTGCGTCCCACAGAACATTTAAAAGAGGTTAGAATGGCGATAATGCGCCGTCCGTATGAAATCCGGTGTCGCCGATTCCACCCCACCTTTCACCTCCACTACATCTGTACTTCAATAAAGACGAAGTTTACGCACATATTTGCAATTTCAAATCTAGCCAATCATAGCGCCGCTCAATCACGCGATTTCAAATGGAAACGAATCATACGCATGCACGCATACCGATGTACATTTTTATAGCTATGTGTGAGTTAGACAGCGCGATCGCGTCTTTGCGTGGAGTATGAGCGTTTGCTCATAGTCTTGGCGCGCCGGCCCCGCCCACAGCGCCGCCCTAACCTCTTTTAAATGTTCTGTGCTGCGTCCCCATCTCTACTTCGCGGCGCCGCCACCGTGTCACGGTACGGCGCCGTGCCGCGCATGTTTTGGAATTGTACATAAGCCAGCACATGTGGCTGGACATGTTAACCTTGAGAGCCCCCGTATCCACAGCGGTAGGGGTAAATTTCTTAGTGCGAATATCCAACCGCATGTGCTGTGGCTTCTGTATATTAAAGTTAAACATTTTTAAACAAATACGTATATACAATTGTATGTTCGTTAACAGCTCATATGTCCCCACCGAGGGGCTCGAGCCTACCCTGATACCAGGGTGAATTGTATGTTCAGTAAGAATATTATATCGAGTCCCGTACACACGCCGTGTTTGGCAAACAAAGCGAAACGCAGAATGAGATACAAATCACCGCGCTCACTCTGACGCATAACTGCATCTCGCTCTGTTTGGCAGCCGGCATTAGAGTGTTTAACCACTGACACCTACCCTCATGTTGAGTATCTCTGGCACACCTTCTTTGACCTTCTCGCTGACGTCAGCGATCTCGACGCCGTTACAAGAGATCGACGCTCGGATCGTCATCTGCAGGCGCGCGCGCACGATACTCGCGGAGATCTTGTAGATCTGGCCCGGCCGCACCATGCGAGATGCTACTATGAAATATGTTCTGAAAAAATTATACAGATGTTGATTACATTTTTTACTTATTTTTTGTAGGTAAACAAAGTAGATTTACAATCTAGCTCCAAAATTACGATGCTGAGTGAGACACTAATATTTTAAATTATGCACCTAAAATCAATGACTAAACAATCATACTAATATTATAAAGAGGAAAGATTTGTATTTTTTTTGTGTGTGTGTATGTTTGTAATGAATAAACTCAAAAACTACAGAACCGATTTAAAAAATTCTTTCACCATTAAAAAGCTACATTCATCCTGAGTAACATAGGCTACCTTTTACCAAGAGAAAATCTGTTAACGCGGGCGGAGCCGCAGCGGAAAGCTAGTATTATTATATTTTCTTGAGATTGTGAAGGAATAAAGAATAATTCCATCAAATCACTTGTATTTTCAACAAGGGCAATTTTTAACAATAAATAAAACAAATTTTTATCAAAATTACAGTAACAATCATATAAGCACAAAATCATATATGTTTTAATTTTCGTTATAAAAAAAGACATTCATTTCACTATTGCATCAAAATCTCTATTGTAGTGATCAAGTAGCACTGCATCAGGTATAAACATGGTATAAACCATGACAAGAGATTAGCAACTGAATACCTCATTGTACAAAACCCCATAAACATTTGTAACCTGAAACAGTTTAAACAAAGAAGGAATAAATGAGATACTTACGCTTCATTGATGATCAAGTTGTTCTGTTCCAATGGAGAACCTTTAGAAAAAGTGTTACTATACACTGGATTTGACTCCCAACTCGGTTTGAATGGCTTGTCATAAGTTTGGTCATACTGACTTCTGGTAGGATCGTAGTTGTTATTGATCAGATTGTTGTTACTTTCACCGTTTACTGGATCATAAACAGATCTGCTGGGATCGTACTGGTTCCTATTAGGATCATATGGGTTGTCGTATTGGTTGGTGCTGTAAGGATTGCGGTTTGGGTACCTCCGGTTTGGGTCGTATGGGTTTTCATATTTAGGGTCATTAGGATTTATGTACCCATTCGTGGGGCTTGGTTGGTTAATGACTGGATTATATGTAGGTGTCCCATAGTCCTGTGCTGTGCATATGTGCAGAAATAATGCTGAACTTATGTATACTTTGAAATTCATGTTTCAGTCTTATCTTGACCACCTTGAAAAAAAGTTACAGGTTGATTAAAAAATGGGTTATAAAAGAATAATTTATTAAAGTTCTAATTAGAGGGACTAACAGACCTAACTGACAGTTTCGATTCTTAATGGATTATAGATATCAAATTATTGTACAAAAATAAAAAGGAAGTAAAATGTCGTTACACCTTTATAGATGTGGAACCATGGTGTGGAACCTAACTTTTTGTTGTAACACGGTTTATGGTTAAAAACGTAAACATTAATTTAAAGATGTTAATTTATCGCTATTATTCCTTGATATTTTTATTTGAGTCGTTGAAATTGATTGGGATAGATGTGAAGAAGAGAAAAATGGTCTCAAGACGAAATTAGCCCTAGTTTTAATTTAATAAAACTTATAATTACTAACCTGAAGTCAACGCCCATGGAAACGCCTGCTTTTGAAGATTTTCACACCAAATACTTTGTCATTTGCACAAGCACTGCACGCCGGAACAATAGCTGCACTAATTTACTAAATGAACTTCGTTTAGGACTAAACTTTCATTGAAATTAAGATAATTCAATGAAATAAACAATACATTACTGATTTCATTTCATAACGAAAAGATCGCGCAGCCGCACCACGCCCGGTCCCTTTTGTAAAAACCGGTAACCATCGAAATAAAATATTTTTCATCCTTACCATAGTAAGGAAGGCGCGTTTCATTGCTACAAAACAACGTTACAAAAAAGAGTCGAATAGATATATTAGATTGCAAGTTAGAAAGAGATGGTCTTATATAGGTTGTTTGACCTTTCGGTAATTTATCGGTTTTTTCATGGATTGCAAATGGCGGCCGTATAAGCTATGTGGCGGTTAAATTCAAAAGTAGGTATAGTCTTATTTTTGGTCTTATTTCTTGATAGTTGGTAGGTACATATCTTTTCTTGGAGTGCGAGTGATTAAGGCCTCAAAGACTTCTGTCGACTTTGGCATTGATTTCCACTGATCCTTTACGTCCTTTTTACAAGTAACTTTCCTTCAAGCTGCTTCGCACAGCAACTAAGTGGTTGGGAGCCGGTTCTCAAAAGCGAAGCGGCTCCCCACCTCTCTGGTACATAGTGATTGAAGATCTTTTTAATTTTGAATCAGTGATTGTATGCTCTGGGGGAGGCCTTTGTCCAGCAGTGGACGTCTTTCGGCTGAAATGATGATGATGATTGTATGCTCAGTGATTCAGAATTAAAAAGATCTTCATTTCAGAGAGAGAATTACAGCATGTATTTATTATCCCATTAATTCATATTGATGACCTTCGGCTCCTTTTCACCGTTATTTCAAACGGCTCGGCCTAGCTTATCGATTATACTCTATGAAGACTACATTGACGTGGGACTCTACTACTTACCGCAGAAGGGATCAACCAACCATGAGCTGCTAACGCCTGTGACGCAGAAATCTCAATACAAACAATAGAACATCATAACTTCTGCACGGGCAAGCAGGATAGCGAGCAAATTTTGATTACATAAGAGATGTTCCAGCACCATGTTACTGATTATAAAAATGAGTGTCTGGCCATGCGAAGAAGTGATTACCACTCATTACTTACTTACGTCACTTATGTACAAGTACATACTATATTTATTCTGTGCTTACGTACGTACGTGTAGCGTGTGGGTTTCGATTCGAGGTTATCCTACCTCACAAAGCTGGTGTCAGAATCATTGAGCCGTCCGTCTGTGGCTTCGGCCAATAAGAGCCTTGCTAGGCACAGGCTAGCTACTAAGTGACGCGCGAGAAGCTCTGGTCTAGGAGGTATCAAACGCGACATAAAATAAAAGAACTATGAATGCGTTTGCGATTCACAATTTCACACCTTGAGCTTATCTCGCGTAGCTTATTCAAGCCTGTGCGAGTGTCTCCCGGTTAGGCACGGGGATTACAGCCTATGGGTAAATAATGTAAAGCCCGAGCAGAGAAATAAAAAACCCTCGCCATATTGCGGAATTTCAATGGAACTAATTTTATAAGGGAAATTGTTGCCATAGTCGTAAAAATACACACGCGGCGGCGCCCCCAGACCAGGTTTTTTATTTCTATGGTCAGGCTTTATGTAGTGTTCCAATTCAGCATATCTTCCAGGAACTGTCATGTTCATTCAGCTAGGTGCACATCATTATGCCGGGCCGCGGTGCAAAAAGCATGAATACAATTTATATGAAAATGACCCGCTGCAGTACCTACTGACATACTCTGTGCCGCTGCGGCCTTCTTCTTCTTCTGTCGTGTCGATGGCTAGTTTTAAATTTTTGTTGCCCAATATCCTGCCACCCTGATTGCTCTTTCTGAGGCCTCCATGAGCTCCTCCGGCGTGCAAGACTCAGGGCATGCAGGACATGATAATAGGTGGGCCATGGTTTGCGGCGACAGGCCGCACTCGCACCGGAGATCCATCCCATCAGAAAGACCCCACCTAAACCGATTCTGTTTGCTTCGGCCAACCTTGTTCGAAGCCTGTTTAGTGACTTCCAAAGGGACCTTGGAAGTTCCGAACCAGGGGGGAGAGTTTCTGAGTGGAACAAACGGGAAAGGCAGCGAGCTCCGCGCCCGCCAGATGTCGCGTCTAAATTGGGATGCCTCACCTTCGATCGGAGCTTACGCACTTGTAGAAGCTCTTGCGGCTTTTTAACCTTTGCGGCACAGGGGAATAACCTGCGGCCTAGCAGTGTGCGATAGTTCATACAAATTTTGTGCAAGCTATTTTTTTGCCCCGCATGTGCGCGTAGCTGAAGTCGTCGTTCCTCACCGCGTAGTTTGAGCATCGCAAAGTAGCTTCTGATAGAGTAACTTTAAAAGCACATAATCACTTGATCAGTGCATGCTATGGCGACGGTTTCACTGCGTAGGGCATGCGTAAGGGTCTTGTGTTCTTTATAATTTGAGGCTCTATGAGACGCCTTTAAATATGGAAGTGTACACTGTACATTATGGTAAGTGGTGCCTTATGAAACCTTAAGGGTCTGCGAGTAGATACTTGAAGAAACACTTCATCAAATATTAAGGATTAAATTAAAAAAATTATAATGATGACAATTCTTACCAGCAAGGCTTACTACGTAAGATGCGACATTCTCGAGAAACTATCAAACGCGACATAGTGACGTTAGAGCCATAGTAAATATGTCATTATGTCGCGTTTGAAAGCTTCTCGACCTTCTCGCACCTTATATGTAGTGTAAGCCTACAGGAGTGTAAAAATAAAGGGGTGGCGCCCCCAGGGCATAGGTTTTCTATTTCTCTGGTCAGGCTATAGGTACTCAACAACGCATGGAACTAATGCTCGACCAGAAAAATGAAAAACCTCACTTTTTGTATAGTATGTATAAATTCTCCATTCTCCTCCAACTTCCATCAAGGATAGGTTTGCCCTCTTGTTCTGTTCAGTTATAAAAATAAACTAATAAAACTACTAAAGGAACTAGTTATTGTAAAGTTGTGGGAGATTGTCTGCATATATTCTGGGCGATGCGTGCAGGTTTGATGAAAACTTGTTTATAAGGCAAGATTATTTATTATATCTCCCACTGCAAGCTGAATAAGTATACATTTACGTGTATTGCATTGTACATAGGCACATCGACAGGGATAACAAAATAAAAAATATTCGGATTCATGATATTCTAATTAACCACTGAATTCTCCACAAATTAGCAGGATCTCATAAACAAAGGAATTGATCAAAATAACTGTATCACAACTAGTGAACGGACACGAGTCGTGCCGGGCCGACCAATGGTGTAACAAGAACAAGAGAGTCCGTAGGGTGGGTGCTCCCGGGCCTCACATCATAGTCAAAGTCAAAGTAAGTACGCCAGCATCCAATTTATCTTTTGACAAAAAAATCTGTACAAAATATATTAAATATATACTCTGTATTGCTAAAACTGTAACGCTACCTCATCAATAGTTCAATCACGATTATTAAATGATTTAAAAACACAACTCGTTCACGTGCGGGAACAAACATTAACCTACAGCGAGCGCCGCGATCCGGCCGACCTATTTACAAGTCAACATTAAACCATACTCCTCAGTCACAAGATTACTGCTGCATCTGATCTGTAAATTCCGTTGCGTTAATTTCATCATAGCTTTCGTCGCGTCCTTTGCTTATATAGTCCGTGCGTGGCTTCGTAATATACATAAGGTGTGTGGGAGGGTTGGTGTTAGTTCCGCTCGGACTCCTCGCAGTCGCGCGAGATGTGGCCGGGCTTGCCGCACACGTAGCAGGTCTTGGTGCCGTCGGGGCAGTTGCGGGAGATGTGGCCCGCCTTGTTGCAGTTGTAGCAGGTCTGCGAGCCCGAGTCGCGGCCGCCCTCGGGGCAGTTGCGCGCAATGTGGCCCGTCTTGTTGCAGTTGTAGCACGACGGCTCGTCCGGGCTCTGCGCGCACTCGCGCGCTATGTGACCCGTGCCGTTACATCTGGAACACACACGTTACACTCTTACTGACAGATTAATAAGTATAACGTTACCCTGCTGAGAAAATCACGTAAGTGCTTTTAAACAAAATTTTACAGGAGACACAAAAAACTATGAGGATGATAGGTAAATATTAATTTTGTTGTTTGTTAATTATTATATGATTTATCTTCAGAGCTTTAAAACAAATGCGTTAATTTTGTAAGTGCAAATACTGCATTTTTCTGCCCAATATATAAAAAAAAGATATTTGACAAAAGCTGTCCTTTATGATGTATTCTCAGCAGGGTGACGAATTAGGTTAAATACATGCCGCCCCGGGTGCAAAACAAATCCTATCGTATGGCGGACTCAAGCACATAAATGTCGCCAAAAAATCGTAATCAAACTATTATTTGATTTGTGTGATTAAACTGTCAATAATACAAATAGTTGACAATCGATGCAATGAAAATTAGAACCGATTTATTTTTATTTATATGCTTATACATTATAGTGACGGCCTAGAAAATTTTCTATTTATACTCTAAGGTGACGGCCATTTAATTCTAGGCAAAGGAATAAATAAAATAAAACAATAATTTTCAAGGTTCTGCCCGAACCTTAAACCTGTATTTAGAACCTAAACTAATTGATTATCATCAAATCGATTGCAATTTGCATAGCGATTGACACAGAAAAGTACGTACCGCAATGCAGAGTCGATCGATATGACAAAGTACTTGTTTTAGTTCGTTTAATTCAATAGTAAATGTTTTCTTTTTGAAGGTTTCATAATCTGTTAGGTTTAAGAATGTGCAGGTGATTAGCCCACAGCATTCCGATCACGGAGACAGGGCTGCCATCTTTGCAACCGTGCTTGCAGTGCTAGTCTTTCGAATAAATAAGAATTTTATAAAAAACGTAATTTAAACGCCACGTGTTCAATTTACCACCATACACTCGGTAACTAGTAACTATCATTATTAACAGCTCAGAGCTATATGTATGTCCCCACCGAGGGGCTCGAGCCTACCCTGAAATCAGGGTGAATAGGCCTTAGTCGACCACGCTGGCCACTTGGTTGGTCAACTTCACACACAACCTTTGAATTACTTCGCAGGTGTGTGCAGGTTTTCTCACGACGTTTCCTTCACCGTAAGAGCGTCGAATAAACGTAAATATGAATTAGAAATTCGAAAACACCGAGGTCCGGAAATTTCGAACCCGCGAATTTCCGAATGGAAGTCAACGGCCCTAGCCACTTGGCCACAGACGCTCTCTCGGCCACAGACGGTAATAAAGTCATAAAACTAGGAGATCTCATTACAATCAAGTGCTGGATAGGTCGTCGTCACGTGTTTCGAGCTATTCGAGGTCACGATCAAGCTCCTTGTTCGACTAAACGTGAATCGTACACGTGCGATCGATCTGCCACGGTCAAGGACCGCGCCGCCGGCTAGATGTAGGTTACCTCCGAGGTTTTAAAACCAGATGAGTGGTTCGTGAAACGAAAAAAAGAACACCTCGCTATACTGCGGAAACTCATTTTATAACGGCGATTGTTGCCAGTAACACAAAGAAGCAAAACATGTGGCTTTTGTGTTTGTGGCTTTTTATTTTTCTGGTCTAGCTTTAAATACAATAGGTACGAATTTAAAACTAGCCGATGTCGATAGTCAGTGGTCTCCTAATCGAATCGTAAAGGAAACTTCGTAGTCTGAGAGGCTCTGCCTCAATAAGTACGTATATTGACAGGCCGCGCCCCCGCCGCCGCCGGCGAGTTCATTCACTACCAGAAGGGTTTTAACTACCAGAAGGGCATTCCGTAAGGTGTAGTCAGCTGGCTGGCTCAGAAACAATATGTTTGGTACGGCGGCGGCCGCGTGGTAGGGTGTGGAAAATAACCCTCACCACATTATTGGGATTGGGAAGAGCCTTTATCAAAGTAGCGTTTCGATGCTTCTTTCATAAAACCTCTATAGGGAGTTTGGAATCGACATGAAGGTCAATGTTAGAAACGAACTAAATACAACCGGTGGCCCGGCGGAAGAATCGGTATTGTTTGACCTGCCATTAATTGAGATAGGTGCGCAAAAATCACCCTGACATAAGTCATAATAGGAGCCAGCAAGGTAAAGTCTAGGCTTATTGCTAAGCGACATTTTGCTGCCCAATCATGGGATGGTGCAGGAGTGCACTGTGCGGCGAGGCTGTCAGCCTGACACCGCCTTTTCATCGTCATCGGGGGCGGGTGGCTGGTTAGGTTTAATAATTGGAGGCATTGGGGCCACCTTAAATTGATTTATAACAGGTTCTAGATTTAGCGCGTCGTACAATAGCGCATTGAAGACTTGGGATCGACTGACCCACATGTGTAAATTCCTAACCGTATTCTCTCCCATTACAGTCGCATTTTCATTGCGGTAGCTTAGTGCACTGGAATCAAAATGTAATAGATGTGATTTTTACTAACTTCAACCTTAGTCTTTCTTACTATGGTTGTATTTTCACTGTGGTAAAAGAGGTCTAGTGTCAAGAGACAAGATGACAAGTCTTATCGAAAAGTGATTTGTAAAATCTTACTTCGAATAAACACATTTTGAACTTTGGACTTTGAAGAATGCCAAGGTACTTTTCCCACCTGTCAATCCGTGCAAGAGCTACTCGCGCTTGCACCTCGCGGTGCAGGGCGCGCATAGCCCTTCGGTTGGCATCGGTGGGATAACGGTCATAGGCGCGGATGGCGGCGTTTCGCTCTGTCCGCAAAGCGCGAATCTCCGGCGGCAACTCGAATTTCATGTCCCTGTACATGTTTCGACAAGCATGGAGCATTTTCCGCATTAACTAACGACATTTCAGAAAGCCAATATCACTAACCGCATGGTTTCCTTCCATCATTAAGCCTACAGTCGTCTGGACAGAGAACATAATTTCTGAACGTCTTTGCCTGTGTCCTAATTAGGTTTAGGGATCACTATAGCTACAACTGTATACTGTAGAATTTATCGCTGGTTATAATTAGACAAAAAATATCAACCGTTACAAATTGATGATGATGAATGAATGTAATTGAATGCGGGTAGTCAAAGAAGTTGAGATTTTTGGAAATTAACAATAAAATGTGTTTACGAAGACAGTTACATTTAAAGAGTTTACAAAGAAATTATGTTGAAATTATAAATTATGTGCAAAATTAAATGATGAAATAAAATACAAATAAGTCCAGTATGAATGCTGAATAATGTTCTTAACATCTTAATAAACAGATGCCGTTATAAACTGGGGACAACAAAGGCGAATATTTTAAGTAGGTACACATAACTCCGTACACCTTTGCACAGGTGCGGCTAATAGATTGGACCAATTATAAGAGGTAGGTACCGTCATTGGTTGCCCTTCAAATAGTACGCCGTATTTACCGGGGCCTATTTCACTAAAAAAATTGACAGGTACGCTCTTATTTTACGATATCCTTCATTGAAATCAAAGGACTGAAAAGGAGTAAGAAGGAGGAAGTTTTTAAAGGAAGGAAAGTTATCAGTTATATTTCCTCGTCCTTTTTTAAAAAAAATTACATTTAGAGTGAAACTGAAAATTAATAACAATTTAGCCTCTTTGTGATGTGATGTGTGTGTGATGATTATTTTATTGGTATAACACAATATATTGGTAATTTATAAATTAAAGGTTCATGAAACGGGTCCTGGTGGCGAAATGTGAACGACATCGCAGGTCAAAGTGACTGTAGTCCAGAAGGTTAACTTATTTTTTTGTCGCCACCTATTTAAAAAAAAAACAGACTCTACCCAACAAACAAATACGTCGTATAAGTCTTGACTTGTACGACCTAAAGTTGGATAGCAGTCTTACAATAGTAATGAGATGACTACCAGGTCCTATAGATGTCTTTAATGCAACTAATTAGTCGTGCGACGAATATGTCATAGTAAACTGGTATTAGCAACGTTGGGGAGACTAAACGATACGACGTTATATTACAGTCTTAGCTAAAACGTTTGTACGACAACGCAATAGTCATACTAACGTTATAGTCCAATAAACGTTTTGAACACACCAAATTATGTTTTTGGAAAACCTTTATACGACATTTATACAACGTGGATGTTATATAGACGTTTTCATAGTGCCGTTTATATAACAATCAGTACCTTGTTTTAAAGCGGTCAATTAAATACTCTTAAATGACTGGGGTGTTTATTGACGACTCAAATATAACCTTTATATTACATGATGTCCGTTTAAAGTCCTGTCCTGACTTTAATCAAACTTGCAGTCGCATTTAAGTCAGGTATTGACTTTATAATGATTAGACGGCCATATTTTACGGAAGTTTGATGAAGCTAGCTGTCATGGCGACCATCATCATCATCATCAGGTCGTACAGAGGTAAGTGTGCGACAAAAGCAACATGTCAGACATTTTTATAAAGAAAAACTATTTTTGTTAATGAAAATATAATGATTATAACACAAAATTACGAGGGGGCATGAAAATCTGAATAGTATTCACATAGGTATATTATCATAAAATTTCAGTTCCCAGTCAAACTAAATAGCATGAGAGACAGATAAAGTAAGCAAGATATGAAAATTTAATAACTTTAATTAAATATCATTATTTCCTTGTAGTATTTATTTTACACTAAATTAAATCTTCGAACCACAAACACGTTGCGACGAACATTACTATGAATAATTCGTACAGGTGTTGTCACTGGACTCAAACAAAACGTTTTAGTCATTCAATAACACCTGTACGGCCACAATACAACAAACGAGTCGTTGTAAAGTAGGGATGCGCATTACGATTCGATTTTTATGAAGATCGATTCAAGAGAATACGATCTAGCGATTTTTTGAATCGATTCACTTCAATACGATCTTTATTCGGATCGATTCACAAGTAAGGTAGATCGAATCCCTTAGATCGTATTCACGGACAGTGTACTAATTTGTTATGTTTATAATAAAAAATGAATAAAGATCAATTTCAAACGAATAACGACACTATATTGACATCATTAGTCCGCATTGTTTATATTATAAAGCAAAGCTAGTTGATAAAAACAATGTAACATGATGCAAGTAGTTCTAAAAAATCCTCATTGTTTTTATTTCGCGTCGGTCGCTTGTGCCGTAGGTATAAGTTTAACCGTTTTTGTAAAAATAATTGTGCTATCGTGATTTTACCGATGATACCACCCATAAAATCCAGTATGTTATTGGAAAAACTGAAAAATATGTCTCTGTATCATAAAAATAATAATAATTTAATAAGAAAAATCATGATTTGATTTTTGAATCGATTTTTGAAAGATTGATTCAACAGCATACGATCCGATCCAAGAATCGATTCAAAGGCTTACGATCCATTACGATCCAGAAAATCGATTCAAAGGCAAAAATCGCGCATCCCTATTGTAAAGTTAGGATGCGACTACTGCGCGACGAAAGTGGTTATCACATAACATTTGTACGACTGTTGAATGACGTTAACGAAGTTGGCTCGAGCTTTCTGTATGACCATTATACGACCATTTAGGTCGTATAACTGGGGCCATTTTCGCGTTTAGTAAACGTTATTATAACGTTAGTATGACTTTATTATAGCGATGTATGGTATTCAGATAACGTTTAGTTAACCTTTATATGACGTTAAATTGTTACTTGGGTACTTACCTACTTATGAATGGTGTGCAATTAAGTATATTCTATTCTATAGACATTATTAATTTTAGTCAGAAATCCCGTCAAGAAACTCCGATCCTAGCCCTCTCTACTTTGCCTTTAGGGACTTGAACGATTTCTACTGAGTGATGTTGAACAATAGAATATCCAAAAGTAAAAATAAACAATTCTGATTTTGAGGTTGCCCTTTTTCTGGGACACAAGTAAAAAAAAATTACAAACTCTAATTAGGTTGTCAGGGGGCAGCTCGTCCCATATATAACTGGTCCGCAAGCTAGTAGGACCAGAATCCTCTGCGGACCAGTTATATATGGGACGAGCTGCCCCCTACATCGTCTTGTTACATACTCTACGCCTGATGGTGGGCTAGGGTTAAGATTTGTTGTTGATTATATGCCTAGTCTGGATAATGGTGGCATAAGGCAAGTGACAAGGCAACACATTTTAGAGTGACCATTCTCTGCCTGCCACCACCTGGACTAGACTAGCCGCGGACAGAGACAAGTGGCGACAGTAGAGGAAGCCTACGTCCAACTATGGACATCCAATGCTTAATTATAATTAAATTTTTACTATTAATAAGCTATTAAGGTTTGATGCATGATTTTATAAAGTATTTTAATTTATTATATTTCTTTTTGAAAGAAATTATTTTTATTTATGGGATGATTGATGATGATGATGATTGATTTATTTAGGGGATTGGAAATAAACGGCTTTATTATTATTCCCTGCCTTTGACCGCGTCGAAAGGCACCCACAGCAAGAGGGTTGGTTTGATTTAAGTTAAAGTTATTTACGATAACATTTATTATAATTGTTAAAAAATACAAGAAACACCAGCCATGGGATTTCCCATACTTAAAAAATAGAAGATGATTCATGCTATCAATTTAATATTCAATGTCAGTGCTAAAGTGCTACCAATTTTTTTATTAGCGCATGACTAACGTCTTGATTTGATGCAGTCAGTATTTTTGGTCACAAACGCGCGTTGGAATGCGAAAAGTGCTTTCGTTTCCGTTCTGAGACAGTTTTTTTGGTGTAATTATTATACTGTTTACTTGGTCGCGTTACACGAAGCTACAATCTACAAATTCATTTCGGAATACATTATTGGTTAGTCGGTATGGCAGACCATGACGCACCTTCTCTCATGCCCTATAAGTCCATCCACCTACACTAGGGAGGATCTGTCTGTGGCGACGGATTGCACTTGCGGTTGCTGAGTACTGGGCAAATAAATCTGACCCTTTGACTTGAAGAAGTCGATATGGTAAAAATTTAATGGTAAGTACACCTTGGAAATTTGAGTGGTTTTGACTCGATGTTCCTCGTAATTCGTACAAGCTATGATGATTTTCAGCTGTCCCTTATGTTTTGCATGAGGCATCCGTTGACTGGTCTGTGTGTTGTTCTTTCATTTACCAGGGTTTGTGCGGTACTCAAGTATGCACAAGAAAGCAGCGATCAGCCTGAAGTGTCCGGTGCGGTTGCACTTGAAGCACTTATCAAAGTTTACCTGTAGCAACGGTCGGCCTCCTCCTTGCAGTCGCGCGGGAAGTGTCCGGTGCGGTTGCACTTGAAGCACTTATTAGCACTTCTCTAAGTATAGAGCCCAAAGTTTACCTGTAGCAACGGTCGGCCTCCTCCTTGCAGTCGCGCGCGAAGTGTCCGGTGCGGTTGCACTTGAAGCACTTCTCGCGCTGGCGGCCGAAGCCGGAGTCGCCGCGGACGCCACCCCCGCCGCCGCCGCCCTGCGTGCACTCGCGGGCGAAGTGACCCGTCCGGTTGCACTTGTAGCATACGCTCGAACTCATTGCTGGAACGGAATAAGACACTGCTTCAGACATCTAAAGACACATCAAAGGCCATTTTTAAGGTAACGTAGCCAAATGGCAAAAAACGTAACCCTTATAGATTCGTCATGTCTGTCTGTCTGTCTGTCCGTCCGTATGTCACAGCCACGTTTTTATTGTGGTTCTTAAACCAACGCAAGGTTAGTTTACGTCTAAGTCGTCACGACAACATCTACTCCCTACGTTAAAGTTGACGAATTTTTATCCCAGCATTAACATGTTTAGTCTGTTTTACCTATTCCTTCTAGCTGGATGCAGAAATATCCCGCCGAGTTTAGGTTAGGCAGAGACAAACTTCCTTCCTCGTTTACCGCATTTTATTGTTTATATTAAATAATAAAAAATACATTATAGAAAGAAACACCGGTTACTAATTTCAATAAAAAAGTTATTATGTACTTTAAATTTATTATGATCAGTTTATCATTGAAACTTGTACCCACTAACATACTGTGTTATCCATATGCGGGTACTATCATAACAACTATTTACTTGACGCAGCTCTGTCATCGTTATATCAGACAGAGGTCAGCGGAGTGGCCGTAACCCCTTGCACAGAACTACAACTTGATTTGTGAGCGTAACTGCGTAACTGCGATAAAATACGGCTCCAGTTATGATATCCTACTCCTTCCTACATTCTTCAAGCCTGCTCGCTTGCTCAAGTTATTTGCCGATGTCTTTTTCTTGAAGACCACGCTGCGATATTTTAATTAAATACAAGAATAAATAGAACCCTAAATCGACGGGCACGCATGATGAGATTAATGAAAGTAAATTTAGCGAAATGTCTGGATTGAACCAAGTGGAAGAAGGAAGTCTTTGCCTGAACCACTACTGAGAAAAAAAGATAACTTTATGTATAATAAAACGTACTATGCATCATATGAGACAATTGGAGAACTCAAAAGAGGCAATTTGCCCAAATACGCGTCATCTTGTCCTCGACCTTGCGGTGACGCTAGTACAAATAAAATGCGGTCATTGCCCGCAGCTGTCTCGTTCACACACGCTCTTGCCCTTGATAAGCGGGACAAAGATACCGATATGTGCGAAGGAATTTGCACCAAATCAAATCAAATTTATTTCGTATGACGTCGACGCGATAGGGCCTTGCGAGATTTTCGTTTCCTTTTTTGCATTTGACAATGGACAAGGAAATCTAGTGAGCAGTTTGAAAAGTCCAACTATAATTTTTCTGGATATAAGAATTCCTTCACTGTAAGGGGCTTACAGTCTTACATGCAGCCAATGAAATAAAACTGGTTGCCAACTCTTCAGACGTCCTCTAAGACGCAACTAGTCATTACTTGATTGATAACGTAACGTTGTGACGAACGTACGCGATAGCGGTGACCCTCAAGTAAGCGACTTGTTTGTGACTTAGGTTTAGAACCAGTTCTCTTTCAGTAGCTACGTGTAAAACGAGGATAACAGCATAGAAAATAATAAATTTCTAAAATTGAAAACAAATGAAGGCCCCCGCCTTCAAACCGAAGTCCGGAAAGCAACTGGTCACTACGCCAACGACCAACCACAACAATCATCCTTTGGGTGACAGACGACTACTCCGCTGAACACTTAGACCGACTGATAAACACGTATGCTCCGTTGTGTCAGAAATGTTCGATTACTTAAGTCATGTGTTCGAAACCTAGCATTGGTCAAACCAAACCAACAACAATATGGCTACTGAAGTGTGTACCTCCTAACCACTACAGGAGTACAGGATCATGCTATGTTTACTCTGTCATAGTTGGAGCACTCAGTAAACAAAAACGTCTCCAAAACCCCGAAAAATAAATAAGCTGCGACATAATTATAATTTATAAGACAATATTGTAAAGATATTTGATGCGATGCGACTCAATGGGGGGTTTCTTCTGGCCGTTCTTCTCCACAGACGAACGCCGCCTTTGAACAGCCAACCATGGACAGTCTGCTCCTTGGTATTTATTAGTTTTGACGTCGAAAAAAGATTTTGTAAATCTTACTTCGAATAAAAACCTTTTTTTTTATTAGTCTAGCTGCGTTTATAAAAGGCGTCTTAGTCAAGCCGATTGTCAAGATTGGATTCAATTGGCCCGCGCAGCGCGATGTAATCGAGAACCACTCGAGGCGGACGCAAAACAATTGAGGGAACTCGTTGCTCTAAGATCTGTCTGGTCAAAGTCTCCTCAGGCTGGAGAGGAACTGACTATACAAACAAAACTATACTACAAAACCAAAACAACAAATTATGTATATTCCATCTAATTTTGAACAGTCCATGTCCCAGTCCAACAGCCCATGTCGGCTGGACACTCGCTATGAATTCCTCCTAGTGCTTCGGAATAAGTGGGCTCTAGAGATCAATATGTCAGACTAGCCACACGAGCTGGCTTCTTACATAAGTGTATATAGGCAGCCTTATTGCTAAGGTAACGATCTGATAGGCTACCTTATCGTACTAGGATGATGTATGTATATACCGCAAAAATTGCCCGAACAATTGCCAAACAAAAGTGTCAATGGGGGCGGGACACAGCAACTGACAGACGACGGTTGGCCGGAAAGGGCAAAGGATGGCGACCAAGCACCAGAAGACGCAGCGAAGGTTGGCTACCACGAAGAGGACCGACGATCTGGTAAGGGTCGCGAAACCAGGTATTTTAAAGTGTTCGGAATCAAGACACTTCAGAATCAATCAAGTCTAACACACATTTTCACGGGTTTTCTCCACGATTTAGTTTTAAATTGAGCTTACCGATATTTAGACCGGGTTACACCGATCATGGTCACGGCAGAACTGAACGGAACAGTTCTGCCGTGACCATGATCGGAGAAAACCAGTGAAAATGTGTGTTAGTGCAATTAACAAAAGGGAAAATCTAAAATGTTCAATTAAGTCTTTCACACAGTTACAGATTTTATATGATTGCTTATCGTGTAGGTTTGAAGCTGGATGAGAAGAGACATGTCTTTGTGCAGGTCCATTGGGGAATCTCGTAGGGATGGGGATTTCGCAGTAAAACAAGTTTCCTTCAACAGGATCTCATCACTGACTATTATCGCAATTCTATCAGCCGAGTAGGCGAACTGTCGCATTTATAATTTACGAAACAACAAATGGACAAATCAAAAATGTGTTCATGACACTATATTATTTCTACAAATGTATAAGCTAAAAGCTTCTAAACGTCATATGTGCTTAGGACAATAACAAATCTAGCATATAAATAACTTACCAATTGTAGAGGATGAGAGAACGGTAAAAATAATAAAACCTATCAAAATTTAAAACAAGCTCATATTATTATTTTAATGCACCTGACAACACGTTCAAAATTAATAAAGTAACAGGTTGGCCATGTCATTGTAAGCACATTGAGGTTCTGTATTTGTTAACAATTTGCATTTTAAATAAGTCAAATATAATTACGATGGCGTTCATAATCGAAATAACACGTCAATTAATAAATTAATTTACGTGTCCGGCCTTTTCCCCCTTTACAGAAAAAGAAAAAGTTAGGAAATTGCGATCACAATTTTAGAACTGTCAAGCATCGAATTTGGACCTTATGAACTCGACGCAATCACAATTTGGACGCACGTAAATTATCTTACACGTTAGCTTTCTGCCCCACGGCTCCGTCCGAGTTAACAGTTTTTCCCGTCGGGATGAGGTATTTTCCCGCGGGAAAAGGCAGCCTATGTTATTCTGGTGTATAAGCTATAATATTGTAAAGTTTTATTAAAATCCATGCAGTAGTTTTTGCGTGAAAGAGTAACAAACGTACATCCAGTCTCACAAACTTTCGCGTTTATAACATTAGCAGGATAAGTGTCCGAAATTTACAACTACGCCCTTATTCTATACATTAATCTAGAATAGGATTATATTTCTTAATAACCTGAGGGGCAAAATTTTCCCATGGGAAATTATTTCTTTATATGTGAAATACAATACAGGCAATGTGAAGTATATTTTATTCTGTATAATCAAATCACAAATATAAAAAAACAGAACTCCCTATTTTTACCCAAACTAAAAGGAAAGTTATTTTTATAATCCAGTTACTTTCTACAAATCATGAGTTACTTATATTCAATGTGGTACTTATTAACTAACAGACTAAGTGCAGACTACAAGCTAAGTAATAATGTTAGAAATTATAACAATCTTAAAGCACTTTCTAAATTGTAAATGTAGTTACAGTAAAGTAGGCCATTGGGTCATCAAACTGAAAGTAATAACAGTACTCGGAAAGCAGCAAAAAACCCTACAGTGAATTAACTTACACTGCCTACATTATAAGTTCAGTAACTCTATCTATAATATAAAATTAAAATATTTAATAACCCCCTCCACAAAACCGTTACTTGATCCTTTCAACAACTAGAAAAGAGCTGATAATCTTCAATTGGCTGAATATATTGTCTTGGATCATAGCTAAGAACACTCTCAATTGAATAACACATAGGCTACTTTTTACCGCGGGAAAATACTTTTTTCCCTCGGGAAAGAAAAACCTGTTAACGCGGGCGGAGCCGCAGGAAAACTAGTCAAATTTATAATAACACCCCCCTTTTTCTCGGGGGTTAATAAACAGGTGAAAAACGTGACATACATAGTACAAGTGAATAGAGAAAATAAGGACTAGAATTTGTATAAGAAACTAGCTTTTCTTCCGCCTATATAACAAAAAAGATTTTCCTATGGGAAGGATAGATTTTCCCGCAGTAAAAGGTAGCTATGTGTTATTCTGCTGTATAAGCTTTATTACTGTAAAGTTTAATTAAAATTCAGTCAGTAGTTTTTGTGTGAAAGAGTAACAAATCATCCATACAACCATCCTCACAAACTATCGCAATGGTCTGAGGTCTAATTGCTTTGTGTTTGTGTGTGACTGTGTTTGTCATACTAATATTATAAATGTGTGTGCGTGTGTGTGTGTGTGACTGTGTTTGTCATACTAATATTATAAATGTGTGTGTGTGTGTGTGTGTGTGTGTGTGTATGTTTGTAATGAATAAACTCAAAAACAACTATACCAATTTCAAAAATTCTTTCACCATTAGAAAGCTCACCCTGAGTAACGCTACCTTTAACCGCGTGAAAATGCTTCATTCCCACGGGAAGAAACTGTTAACGCGGGCGGAGCCGCGGCGAAAACTAGATGCATATTATGCTATATATTTATATAAAACAGTCATTTAGTTTATTTTTACTAGCACCCCATCTATGCACTTGTAAACTGTTCCTGTGGAAATAACATGTCTGGTAGATATGTAGAAAATGACCTTTGTGGTAATTTTAGCCTAGATTCATCCACATACCAAATTACATCAAAATCTGTTAAGCCTTTCAGGTTTAAAATCAGAAATGCTATTTTACAGACAATGTGTGGAGTAAATACTTTTGCATGACTAGCATTTTCAGAACATGGAAACACTAAAAAAATTAGGAAATTATATTATGCCTTCAATTGAGAACCTCCTCCTTTTTTGAAGTTGGTTAAAAATGAGAAAATACCTCATTTCCATAAAGTAGTAATGCAGGCAAAACCGGGGCAGAAAGCAGACAGGTGTAAAATATTTCTGTATTTGAAATTGATACAGTTAGGAGAAATATGAACAATAGACCAATTAGACAGTACTCGCAAACTCATTAATAGCCGATGATAGAGTCAATCTACTTTCTCAAATAATTATTTTGTACGTCCAGTGTCAAATTACTTCTATCTCTTTTTGAAATTACATAAGTTTCAGAGTTATCAGTGCAGCATTTTTTCCTGCTAGTTCTACCATATAATTGTTTATTTATTGATAACTGTGTAGCCAACATTTCTTTTATAGAAGGTTGTCAAAATAGAAGCTGCCTACATCATCAAACCACATTCTACAAAGGGAGGCACTTACATTTACAGTAAATAAAATACTTTATAAAATATGTAGGACCTAAGAATCAATACAATAGAAAGGATAGAAAATCAATATGATTCAATATATTGTGTAACCGGGCCATAAATAAACACATTTTTATAGATAGCTCCCAATCATAACATGTAAATTGCTTTATAACCAAGAATATGACTAAGAGTAATTATTGCTTTACTAAGATTACAAATTGATTAAATACATTTACCTGTATAGGTAGGTATTAAGAACAATGAGTTTATTCCTAACTCTATTCTGTAAAATCTGTATTCTGTTATGAAATTTTGCAAGATTTAATGCAATATTTATACTTTCTAGCTCAATTCAGAGTACATGCGTCATACTGCTCGGTAGGTAGGTCGTGGAGGAAAAAGAGAAAACCTGATTACATGGCAATAGGAGGTAACAACAAGGTTACCCATCTACGTCGGTCGGGCAACCAAACTTAGGTCAAATTAATGAATCCTATATAACTGCACCAGCACAAAGGAAACATAAAGCGACACGTTTTATAAAATTTACCTCGGTCTCGAGGCAACCACTAACCACTATGCTTGTCAAAACGACCACGTTCAATAAACAACCTAAACACTACGATTTAACAGAAAATCGCACAGGATTCCAGTAAAAACTCTGCGGGAATGTGCGTCGTGGCCGCCTTTGATGATTTATGTAGAAAAACACAAGAAGCAACATACGTACGCGGTATAACAGCGAAACCACGTGTAGTCGGTACCGGTAACGCGCAGTTTCTCAATCATTTTTTCACTGTAGACTTACCGATTTGATGTGAAACTTCTTGAACACTTAAATCACTAATAATGTTGATCGTTAATCGACCAAAACTTCGTTTAATATTACAAATTAACTGTAATTTACGATGCTTAGTTTGCAAGGAAGCCAGCCACCATCACTACGAATTCGTAAAAGACATAGACAGGCATAGACAAAGTAATAAAAAGTTCATGTCGTGTCGAAAAAAAGTCCGCGTTTCTCTTTGACAGCCGTCATCTATCGGAGCTCTCTTTTCAACACTGTCTGACGGTCGAATGAGGGAACAGCAAAGCAATATAGACGTGAAAGTTGAAGAATCGCGTGTCATGTTTTACAAATAGCAACACCGAGTCTGTTCCATTTGTGATTTACGTATTTACTTACATAAAAAAGGAGATAATATCCCAGGTTCATACAAGAGAAAAAGAGATAGAGCAAAATATTGCTAGATGCAAAAAATTTTGGTTATTCCTTCGAGGATATGCTCTATGATTTTTAAACGAGCCAATAACATCTAAACACCAATCACAAACATCACTCACAGATTATCTGACCAATAAAAAGTTTGCATTATCCGGCTGATTTTAAGAGTATTAAACGATGATATTAAGGTCGCATTACCGATAGGCATTTTAATTTAGCGTAGTTTACTTTGCTTCGCAGTGGGTGATGATGCGAGTTTGTTGTTGTTTGTTTTGAGAAAATATTTTTTTAACACAGTTTTTGTGCATGCTCAGGAATAATTTGTAACTTAAAATGTCCCAAGAGAAAAGGCCCATTGAAGCCAAAAGCTCTGAAGATGAAGAGGAAGGTGAAGGTTGGATCGGTCCAATGCCTTCGGAGGCGGCAAAACCAAAAGCCAAAAAACGGAAAGGTATGTTTTGTTATTTTTTCAAAAATCTTAATTTCCTCTAATTATTACTATGTACTAATAATTGTTTTATATGTGATACTGTAGTATTCACAACTGTATCTATTTACATACAAATACAACATTTCTAGGTTAGGTTTTATACAAAAAGTTAAATAACAGATTTGAGTCAAACATGTTTTCTTTTTCAGTATTGCAATTTGAGTCACTCTACTTAGAGAACCTGCCATCATCTGAGACGTACGAGCGCAGTTACATGCACCGGGATGTGGTTACTCATGTTGTTGTTACTAAAACTGACTTTGTGATCACGGCCAGCCAAGACGGACACTTGAAGTTCTGGAAAAAACAGGTATTAGTGTAACAGATTTCTTCAAAATAGAGAAATTTAATGTTTTAATTTAATACTGTGCTACAATGTATAATTCACAAAAAAAATATAATAATAAAAAGCAGTGTTCTTAGTGAGACGGTAGACGACAGACAGACAAACATTTTCGGTCAACCAGCGCGCGGGGGGCGGGCGGCAGGGCAGTTCTCCTCTAGTTTAGTATAAACAATTAGATCTCCTTATATATTTGAATTCTAGCAGCTGACGGCCCGTGGCTACTCTCAGGTTGTTTATCTACTTTTTCAGTGAGAGTGAGACATTTTCCTGCAGTAAAAGGTAGCCTATGTCTCTTTCCAGTCCACAATCGATCTCTGTGTTCAAAGTCAGGTCAATATGTTGCTTAGTTTCAATGGGAAAAAAGGACAAACAAACAGCCTTTTCGCATTTGTAATATTAGTATGGATATTCCTATTATTTTTTATTACTACACCCACTGCTGCCCACTGCTAGGCCAAAGACACTCCCTATGCTGGGAGGTATTGCCATAGTCTTCATCTTTGGTATGGTTATTGGGGATTGCAGTTGTTGGTTACAAATAGTTACAATACATGTAATTGTTGCTGTCTGTATGTATGAACAACTGGTAGCTTTATGTGTAGAACTACTAGTCATATTTTATTTTCTAACACCTGACCAAAGAAATAAGAAACCTCGCCATATTGCGGAATTTCAATGGAACTAATTTCATAATGTAAAATTGTTGCCTTAAACATAAAAACACATGTGGCGCCCCCGACTAGTTTTCTTATTGCTTTGGTCAGGCTTTATATAATATGTCTTTTTTTTTTTATTTCAGGAAGAAGGCATAGAGTTTGTGAAGCACTTCAGATGTCACCTGGCTACAATAACACATGTTGCTGCGAACAGCACAGGGACGCTACTCTGCACCGCTTCTACTGAAAAAACTATTAAAGTGTTTGATGTGGTCAACTTTGGTTAGCATCTTGTTTACACTTTATTAGCACTCCATTTGTAACAGAATGTAATAGAATATAAAAAAAAGTACACACAAGAAGCACAAAAAAAACCACAATCAACAAATTGTGTTGTTACAATCTACAAAAGGCAGTCTTATTGCTAATGTAGCAATTTCTACCTGCAAATAAGCTAGCATAAACCTTTAATATCGCAAAATTAGGCAGCTACTGCTAGATTTAATAAATATTAATGCAGCTACACTATTATTTTAGGATATCATTTATTCAGAACTCGATTACGACATCTGCTGTCCGTATAGGAATTACGGTTCTCATTTTAATGTATGGAAAATTGGAAAATATGTGTGACTTAAAAAAATAGGAGGCTTGAATTGACTTTTGAATTGTGTGCCCTGTCTTCTTTCTTATCGAGTGGATTTCGAGGATAACCTAGCTCAGAAACCCTGGTGTTGGAATTGTTGAGCCGCCTTAGGCTTCCGACATGGCTCCTATAACGACTACATCCGTAGATAGTAGCCGGGACCAACGGCTTTACGTGCCTTCCGAAGCACTAAATCATCTTTCTTTGCGGTGCGGTGTGTATATTTCCATATTTATTTAATTAGCTATGTATAGACGGCCTACTGAATTTGTATATTCTGTTGCAGATATGATAAACATGATCTCAATAGACTTCGAGCCTTACGTGGCAGAGTGGGTGCACTCGGCGGGTGACCCGATCTCAGCCTTAGCTGTGTAAGTATTGACACAAAACAGAACACTATGGTCTGTTTGTTTCATATAAATCCGGACAAAAGTTCATTGACCTCCTTCTTTTCTTAAAAGTTATTAGAAATAATGTTCACATGCTCACCCCGCCTTCTACTACGGTTTGCCAAAGTACGTATTTTGCTACAATTTCCTTTAGTTTTATCGTATCTTTGAAAAAAATGTGCGCATTGTATGCAGGCGTCAATGACCTTTTATCCGGATTCATGTGAAACAAACCATAGTAGTAATATTGCATAGGCAAGCCAAATGTTCTGTACTAAACTGCCCGTTAGTAGACAAGTAAAAATAAAATTAAAAATAATTTATTTCAGGCGTAGAGCCCATTATTATAATATTTCAATATTAAAAACATTAAAATTAAAGTTATATTTAAATTACATGATTAAAATTACTATGTTATAATTTAAATTACATTGTTAAAATTACTATTTAAACAATACCCACCTTTTTACTATCGGCGAGTTCCACAGCTCGGTCAATACGCTCCGTGTGGAATAATAATAGTATTTAATTTTCTAATTTAATTTAATCCTGAATCACAGCAGTAATTCACACGGCTCCTCCTCTCACGATAATACCACAGTAGACTCAGAACAGTAAGTTATCTCCATACCAACTGGCCGCATCGGTTTGAATGTGAGCGCGCCGTGTAGGCACGCGCCGTCACGCACACGATTGCATCTAGCCCATACTGCCCCCCCCCCTTATTCCCCCTTATTTTGTGCTAGTGTGTGCGTGACAGCGCGTGCCTACACGGCGCGCGGCGCGGACGCATACATTCAAACCGACAGCGGCACGTTTGTATGAAGATAACTTACTGGTTTTACTGTGATAATACTCTTCAGAGAGAACTCTATTACTCTTTAGAGCGTCGGTGGCCAAGTGGCTAGGCCCGTTGACTTCCATTCCGAAGTTCGGGGGTTCAAACCTCGGCACGTACCAATGTGTTTTCGATTTTCGAATTCATATGTACGTTTATTCGACGCTCTTGCGGTGAAGGAAAACATCGTGAGGAAATCTGGACACACCAGTGAAGAAATTCAAAGGTTGTGTGTGAAGTTGACCAACCCGTACTGGGCCAGCGTGGTCGACTAAGGCCTATTTACCCTGGTATCAGGGTAGGCTCGAGCCCCTCGGTGGGGACATATATGAGCTGTAAACGAATACTCTTTGGTGTCCCTCAGATCAGAGAAAGGCTCCAATAAGATCCACGTGTTCGACGGCACGCAAGCGTCCGGCACCCCGCTCCATACGTTCGACACTCTGCACCAGAGCTCGGTGGTCGCCGTCAAATACAACCCGGTGTTCGAAGTGGCAGTGTCCGTTGACCAGGCAGGTATGACTATAGATGTAAAAAATCCGTAGACTACCCGTAGTTAACCAAATTTTCGGTCAGTGTTGTCACCTTTCAAATAATCAAATCACTAAGTTTGTTTTTTAAAGTCACTAGATAATCGAATTTTTGCTATTATAGTTTTTCCTAGAAATCGCTAAATAAGTCTAGATGAAAAAAGAAGCAAACTTAGTGCTTTAATTATTTGCAAGGTAGCAACACTGACCAAAAATTTGGTTAACTACCGGTAGTCTACGGAATTTTTACATCTATAGGTATGACTTATTTACCTATAGGATCTAGTCACCACGGTTTGTAACTAGTCGCATCGTATGCTTGTCTGAAAACGTACTTATGACAGCGATGACACCCTCAAGCACAGAACAAAAAATAGTACTACTAACCCGTACAGAAAGGACACTCACCCCCCCGCGCTAAAATGAGTTTCCCGCCCGATATAGCGCCCCACGCCCCGCACCCCGCAGGCGCCGCGGGACTCTAACTGGGGCGTTTTACATAGCGTGTCAGTGTTTGACTTATAGTTGATATTCAGTTGTTATTCAAAAAGAAGTAGGTTGTCAAAACGCGTTTTCTGTACGGATTAAACAAACAAGTTGCTTACTTGAGGCACTGACCGACCAGTGCCTCAAGTAAGCAACTTGTTTGTGATTTAGATTTAGAACCAGTTCTCTTTTAGTAGCTCCGCGTTAGACAAGGTTAAGAGCATAGAATAGACCTAGTATTCCAAAATTTAAAACACTTGAAGGTGGGGAAGTCCGGAGGGCAACTGGGGCTCTACTCTTGAAATCAATATCGTTCCCGATTTCAACCCAATGATTGCATTAGTCTAAAATTGACTTTGGTATTGCCAAAGTCAATTTTAGACCGCTACTCTTGAAAGTCTGCCTGCCAAGAGTTGACAAATGTATGATTTAGTTATCCGCTATCTGCGGATGTAGTCGTTATAGGAGCCATGTCGGAAGCCTAAGCGGTTCTATAATTCCAACACCAGGGTTTGTGAGGTAGGTTAACCTCGAAACCCACACGATAAGCAAACAACTCATAAATAAAAAGACGTAAAAATAAATAAATCGTTTATTCATAGGTAGCTTCTGCTTTAACAAAAAAATATGCCCCGCCAAACTACATAACAGTTTGTAGGCGGAATATAGCTCCCTTACTAACACCGTACAATATCAAAAATATTAAATACGTGTTTTAATACTTAGGCATAGTGGAATACTGGACGGGCCCCAAGCACGAATACAAGTTCCCCAAAAACGTGTCGTTCACTTCGAAACTGGATACGGACCTGTTCGACTTCGTGAAGAGCAAGACCAGCCCCACTGCGCTCGCCTTCTCGCCCGACGGACGCAAGATGGCCGCCGTGAGCCTCGACAGAAAGGTATTATACCACTAGATATATATAGATACTAGCGGACCCGGTGAACTGAGTGAAGAGCAAGACCAGCCCCACTGCGCTCGCCTTCTCGCCCGACGGACGCAAGATGGCCGCCGTGAGCCTCGACAGAAAGGTATTATACCACTAGATATATATAGATACTAGCGGACCCGGTGAACTGAGTGAAGAGCAAGACCAGCCCCACTGCGCTCGCCTTCTCGCCCGACGGACGCAAGATGGCCGCCGTGAGCCTCGACAGAAAGGTATTATACCACTAGATATATATAGATACTAGCGGACCCGGTGAACTGAGTGAAGAGCAAGACCAGCCCCACTGCGCTCGCCTTCTCGCCCGACGGACGCAAGATGGCCGCCGTGAGCCTCGACAGAAAGGTATTATCTTCTTCTTCAGTCGGTCCCTCAATGCTGAGGATCGTGACCGCTATGTCTGTGGGGGGTGCAGATGGCTCGCCACTGGGCCCGCTCCTGCGCCGCGTGCAGCGCCTGGTGCTCCCGGAGCCCGGAGTGCTTCGTCACTTGCTCGCTCCATTTAGCTGGTGGTCTGCCGCGAGGTCTTCTGCGCTCCACTTTACCCGTCATTATCGCGTATTCGAGGCTGTCGGGGCGACGTGCAATGTGTCCGAAGAACGACATGATGCGTTGTTGGCATGTAGTTGAGAGGCGTGTGCGGATGTGAAGCTCTTTGAGTATAGATAGGTTGGTTCTCTTGGCGGTCCAGGGAATGCGCAGAAGACGGCGCCAGCACCACATCTCGAATGCATCTATCCTGTTCAGCATTCTTGCTTTAATGGTCCAGGATTCCGACCCATATAGGAAGATGGAGAAAACGAGGGACTGAACCAGTCTTACTTTAGTCCTCCTCTGGATGGACCGATCCTTCCATACCTTATCCAACTTGCTCATGGCACCCTTTGACATCTGGATCCTGCGAACTATTTCCTTTTCACAAGCACCATCGCTGCAGATAAATGAGCCGAGGTAATTAAACTCATTCACACGCTCTAGGTCTTGTAGTACAGATCCACGGAGGGTGAGATTCGACTCTCCGTCTTGGCCGATAATCATCAGCTTTGTTTTGGACCTGTTAATACTCAAGCCAAGATGTAGGCTTTCTGTTTCAATCCTTTTGAACAGCTCTGCCATCTCGCTCTCGCTTGCGGCTACAAGAGTGGTATCATCCGCATAGCGGAGGTTGTGAATAGTCCTTCCTCCAATTGATATGCCGCCCTTCCAACCATCTGTTGCCTTGCGCATGATGTACTCGCCGTATAAGTTGAAGAGTTTAGGTGATAGAATGCATCCCTGCCTGACGCCTCTCTCCGGCTTTAGATTTTCGGACAGGTTTTTCTCAATCCTTACTCTTGCAGTACTGTCATAGTAAAGGCTTTCTATAAGATAGGCTAGATGTGGGGGCACACCCATCTCCAGTAGTACCTCCTGCATCTTCCGCCAGTCGACGCAGTCGAATGCTTTTGTGTAGTCTATGAAGCATAGTACGGCAGGTCTTTTTACTTCACGGAGTTTCTCTATTAGTTGGCGAACATTAAAGATCTGTTCGCGTGTACCTCGTCCAGCTACAAAACCTGCTTGCTCCACCGGTATCTGCCTATCAACGTGGCTAGCTAGTCGGCCATGCAAGACAGATAGCATTACCTTGCTTGCGTGAGTAATAAGAGACAGCGTACGGTAGTTCCCGCAATTTAGTGTCGAGCCCTTCTTGTGCAGCGGTATCACGATCGACTCGGTCCAGTCTCGAGGCCATTGTCCGGTTCGCCATACTTTGTTGCATATCTGATGCAGGTAGGCTACCCCTTCTGGTCCCATAGCCTTGAGAAGACTGGCGCACACGCCGTCGGAGCCAACAGCATTCAACTTAAGGCGTTTTATTGCGTGTTCCACTTCCGATAGTAGGATGTCTGGTTCCAGATTGAAATTAGGCCTGCTTCTAGCCAGAGGATCGTGACAGTTATCTTTGTACAGTTGCTCCGTGTACGTTCGCCATCTTTCAAGTACCTTATTAAGGTCTGTCAAAACGGCGCCGCTGTCGTCAGCAATTTGCCATGTCTTTGGCTTGAAATCCCGCGTTAGGGCCTTAACTTTTTGGAACATGTCTTTGGTTTGAGCCTTTTCACCATGCCTTTCTATCTCTGCGCATATTTCGTTGATATAGTTGTTACGATCTCGTCTGCAAGCTCTTTTGACTTCTAGGTGTAGTTCACGATAACGCATGAGTCTATCATCAACATTAAGACCTTGTTCCTTCAGGGCTCTTTGCTCCGTTATACTTTCCCAAGTACTGTCCGAAATCCACTTTTTACGCGCGTACACCCGCGGAGTTTGTTGACGCACTTCTCTGGCGGTTTGTATCAAGGCGTCTTTCAAACAGCACCAGGTTGTATCAGCATCATCAAACGGTTCGTACGCAAGGTTCTGTATTCGCTGCGGTATGATGTGAGAGAAGGCGCGGATTTGACTTTCATCCAGTTTGGTACTGGGTAGAGCAACTCGCTTCCTGGTATTTTTAAGATGGATTCGGAACTCTGTCATGAGTAGCTGATGATCGCTACCGCAGTCGGCTCCAGGGTAGGTCTTCACATTGGTGATCGAAGAGCGCCATCGGGATTTAATAGCAATGTAGTCAATTTGATTGCGAGTTTTTCCATCCGGTGAAATCCACGTGTAAAGTCGTCTTGGATGCTGTTGAAACCACGTGTTCATTATAGAGAGTTGGTTCTCTATGCAGAATTCAACAAATGTCGCTCCTCTGTCATTCCTATTACCAAGACCAAAATCCCCAACAACTTCTTTCTCGGCATCATTACGGACATTACCTACTTTTGCATTTAGATCACCAATTAAGAGGGTCACTTCATTTTTCGGTATTTCGTTCAAGGCCGTTTCAAGTTCGTTGTAGAATTCTTCAATCTCAGCATCAGACGCCGCAGATGTAGGAGCGTAGACTTGCAAGATGTTCAGTGGACACGGTCTGGCCTCCATTTTCAGGCGCGCGATTCGGTCACTCTTTGTTTCATACGCTGCTACATATTGGAACAAGCGGCGGGGCAATATAAATCCCACTCCGTTCCTGGATTCTGCATTGTTGCCAGAGTTAATAATGACGTTGTTGCTTTCAGACTCATAATGTCCAGACTGCCTAAGGTGTGTTTCACTAATACCCAGAATGTCAATGTTAAGCCTCTCCATCTCCTTCTCAACAATCTCCATTTTTCCTGGTCGTATAAATCCACGCACGTTCCAAGTTCCGATGCGCAGCTTCTTCCGCAATGACGGTGGGTGTTGCGATGTATCAGATGCATACTTTCCACCGCGTGCCTGATGAATCACAGCGCGGTGGCCGGTAGTCCATTTCACACCAGACACCCCGGACGTGCCGTGGCGCCGGGTGTTAGCCGGGGCACTCGACTTTATGCTTCCGTTAGCTCGTGGTACTGTCATAGCGATTTTCTTGGGAGAGTAGTGCAGTGGTTTCCCATTGCCTTCTGCACCAGACTTTTAGGGGTAATTTAGTCCCCAAGGTCCCTGAAACCTCCTCCCACCGGTTGCCCGGTGAGGCGTATGGATATACCGCCATTGCTCGGTCGCCAGAGCCTCGTCCGTTGTCTAGCAGGGAGCACCGCGGAGGCCAAAGATACACCGCCGCTAGAAGCCCTTGCAGGCCGCCAGCGCGAGCAGGTGAGGTTGACGATTGGGGCCGACTAAGATGTTAAAGCCGTTCTCCCCCTTACTCCCCGCCGTTCTCCCCCTTACTCCCCCACTACTACACTCACCCACTACACACTACACTACCGGTATTATACCACTAGATATATATAGATACTAGCAGACCCGGTGAACTGAGTGAAGAGCAAGACTCTGAGTGAAGATCTTACTTAGAATAAAAAAAAAAAAAAGTCAAACAACAAAACAAAACAAAAAAAACATAAAACATATTTCATTTTCATTTTCCTGAGCCCAATATATGTCTAGAATGTCTAGATAAACTGTTACACAATTTGTTAACTCTCCAATCTTTTGTCGCACACAATAAAATCGCAATCATCCCATTCTCTAATTATTTTAATATATTTACTGATAAACTTCTTACTAACTCGTGCGTGTGTGTATATTATATATTGACAGTGTGCGTGTTCCATTTGTGTTAGGTGCGCGTGTTCCACTTCGTGTCAGGCAAGCTACACAAGGTGTTGGACGAGAGCCTAGCGCGCTTCCAGCAAGCGCAGCACGACACGCAACAACTACCCAACATGGAGTTCGGACGCAGGTAACTATTAACAGAAAGGGCAGGAAGGTTCTGGAATGGTAACCGCGCGCCAGAACACGTAGCGTGGGCAAGCCTAGTATGTATGTATGTATGTATGTATGTATGTATGTATGTATGTAACCGTTTATTCAAATAAATAAATACATATTTCCTCTTACTTACTTTTCTGCCAAACTGCACAGCAGTTTCTTGGCAGACTAGACTGCTCTCTTAACACAGATAACCAATATTTTACGAGAGAAAGAAATGAATTTTAAGGGGAACTTCTTTCAATATTAGCAGTGATGTGCCGTTCCCTGGAATATTTCCGCACTAAGACGAGTCAGTGAGATCTGCAGGGTCGGTCGGGTCGTTAGGTACCTAACCGGAAAAAAGAAACACCAACCCGGTCTACCACATGTAGCCAGCATGAACAGCAAATTTCGTTGGGAATATTCATGGAAACGGAAATATTCTGGGAATGGTAGGAATATTCCAGGGAACGGCACATCTATCTGGTGAGGGTCGCGGGAAGCCGCTGGATGCGGGCCAAGCAGGACTGATTGTTGTGGAGATCCTTGGGGGAAGAATTTGTCCAGCAGTGGACGTGTTTCGGCTGAAATTATGATGATGATGGACCACGCTCTACAAACTCTATATGTTGGTCAACTTCACTTGAATTTCTTCGCAGGTGTGTGCAAGTTTTCTCGCGACGTTTTTCTTCACCGTAAGAGTACATCGCGCCGTATCGTATCAACAAAAGCTGAAGGAACATTTTTAATAATGGTTTCTTTCAGTATAAGAGCTTCGATACATAATAGATTACTTACTTGGAAGCTCTATCAGACACAAACTTAAACAAAATCTTGAGCAAAATTTGGTTGTTTTAACTGTCAGGATGGCAACAGAGCGCGACCTAGAGAAGTCGGACTCGATGCACCTGGCGAACATAATATTCGACGCGAGCGGTCACTTCGTGGCGTACGGGACCATGCTCGGGGTGAAGGTGGTGAACCTGGTCTCCAACCGCTGCGTGGCCATGCTCGGCAAGCCGGAGAACCTGCGCCCGCTGCACCTCGCGCTCTTCCAGGTATTACTCGATGCACCTGGCCTATAGTATTGGACGCGAGCGGTCACTTCGTGGCGTACGGGACCATGCTCGGGGTGAAGGTGGTGAACCTGGTCTCCAACCGCTGCGTGGCCATGCTCGGCAAGCCGGAGAACCTGCGCCCGCTGCACCTCGCGCTCTTCCAGGTATTACTCGATGCACCTGGCCTATAGTATTGGACGCGAGCGGTCACTTCGTGGCGTACGGGACCATGCTCGGGGTGAAGGTGGTGAACCTGGTCTCCAACCGCTGCGTGGCCATGCTCGGCAAGCCGGAGAACCTGCGCCCGCTGCACCTCGCGCTCTTCCAGGTATTACTCGATGCACCTGGCCTATAGTATTGGACGCGAGCGGTCACTTCGTGGCGTACGGGACCATGCTCGGGGTGAAGGTGGTGAACCTGGTCTCCAACCGCTGCGTGGCCATGCTCGGCAAGCCGGAGAACCTGCGCCCGCTGCACCTCGCGCTCTTCCAGGTATTACTCGATGCACCTGGCCTATAGTATTGGACGCGAGCGGTCACTTCGTGGCGTACGGGACCATGCTCGGGGTGAAGGTGGTGAACCTGGTCTCCAACCGCTGCGTGGCCATGCTCGGCAAGCCGGAGAACCTGCGCCCGCTGCACCTCGCGCTCTTCCAGGTATTACTCGATGCACCTGGCCTATAGTATTGGACGCGAGCGGTCACTTCGTGGCGTACGGGACCATGCTCGGGGTGAAGGTGGTGAACCTTTTATAGATTCTTTATTGTACAAAAGACCGCACATTTTACTTTGCTGAACACGCCACTAAATGTAAAGCCTGACCAGATAAATAAAAGACCTCGCCATTTTGCGGAATTTCAGTGAAACTAATTTTACTGTAGTAATTGTTGCCATAGTCGTAAAAATATTCACGTGGCGCCGCGCCCCCAGACAAGATTTTTTTTTATTCTCTGGTCAGGCTTTAACTTTATTAAATTTAACTAAGTGATGTAAAATGTCCAAAAGTAATTTTAAAAAAGCATAATAATTCGAATGTCCCTACGGTGAATAAGCCTAAGTCGATCACACTGGCCCAGTGCGGGTTGGTTAGCTTCACACACAAGTCACAAATTTTGAATGATTTCACAGGTGTGTGCAAGTTAAACCAAGTTTCCTCATATCGCGCCGTTTCGTATTAATGTCCCAAAAAAAAACAAATAACTAACTTTAACATTCTTAAATTTTCGCGGTTAAATCGCGGAGATAACTTGCAGAAATGTCTTGTTAGTACATTTAATTTTTAATCGGACAGTTTGTATTGTATTTATGTTTCCGAAAAAGTTTTATTTAAGTAATTGTGTATTTTGTTTCCCAAAAAAGTTTAATAAGACGATTCTCTCCATCGCAGGGCCGAACAAATCAATCTAAAGTGGCGACCACACTGGAGATGGAGGGTTCGGAGAACCCCGCGCTGCTGACAGTGAAGACCGACCCCACCTTATTCTGCACCGCCTACAAGAAGAACCGCTTCTACATGTTCAGCCGGCGCAGCCCCGACGACATCAAGAGTCCGGACGCCGACCGAGACATATTCAATGAGAAACCTTCCAAAGAAGATATTATCTCTGCCACTGAAGGACAAGGCATGTTATTACGATTTATTTTTTACTAGCGACCCGCCCCGGCTCCGCACGGGAAAATAGTTATTGTGGGTTATCCTTAAGTATATTATGCATGTATTATACGTATAAACCTTACTCTTGAATCATTCTATCTATTAAAAAAAACCGCATCAAAATCCGTAGTTTTAAAGATTTAAGCATACATAGGGACATAGGGACAGAGAAAGCGACTTTGTTTTGTAGTGATTAGGTTACGATTTTTATATTTTTTCCGTTTAAGGGGCCTACAGGTGCTAAGTGGCGCCCCCACATTAAAAAAAATAATAACTCGAAAAATAATCAAAATTTTAAAAAATCTAAAACGGCGAAGATCTAGACGGTGTTTTGTAGGATATATTGAAGCCATTAACTTTATTTATTATATCTAGCTAGTAGTTATTGATGAAAAGATTGCGGAAAACGGCCACTTTTCGCAATGTTTCCATCAATAAGTACTAGCGAGTTAAAATAAATAAAGTTAATGGCTTCAATATATCCTACAAAACACCGTCTAGATCTTCGCCGTTTTAGATTTTTGAAATTTTGATTATACAATACAATACAATACAAATATGCTTTATTGACACCCAAGGAAAACACAAAAGAAATAAATACATTAAATTATTATTTCATTAGATTTTTTTAATGTGGGGGCGCCGCTTAGCTGCTGTAGTCGCCTTAAATGATTTCGTACTTTAAAAGTATGTCCTTCTCCACGCCGAATCTCAAAAAACAACCGCGTCGTGCGTTTTCTTCTGCTTATCAATGGCGTTCTGCATTTCAATTATGAAATTATTGTATGGGAAAGTTTGTTTTGCTTATAACTTGTATTTTAGAAAACTTTATCAATATTTTATTAGCCTATATGTTGTCCAGGATGGAGACGAATAAATTAAAACAAAGATCATAAAAATCGGTACAGTACAGCCGATCTCGTAAATAAATCTTTGCGGGGTTGTAAAAAAAAATCAGTTGTTACTGGCGAGTAATTTTAGTTTCAAAAGAAGCGTAAAACGTCACAAATTAAAGATTGAAAAGAAAATTATGAAAAACCTAACAACTTTTTTTTGTATTAAAATTTAAATGTAGACTTTTGTAAATTTTTACTCAAAACAATAAAAAATTAGCATAAAAAAGTCTGTTTGACTAAGATTTTTTTATGGGGGCTAAAAAGGAAGCCAAAGACCCCTCCAATCATTAAATTCAATTTGGCACACGATGCGCCAAACACTCTGTATGTACATATAGATTTACAGATCCTTTGTAATGAGAGCTGCTGTCTAAAAAATCATCTAATTTATTAAATTTCAGGCGTCCAACGCATATACGAGCAGGCGATAGTGCACACGTCCTTAGGCGACATCCACGTGCGGATATTCGGCAAGGACGTGCCGCGCTCCGCCGAGAACTTCTGCGTGCACGCGCGCAACGGATACTACAACGGACACATCTTCCACAGAGTCATCAAGGGGTTCATGGTGCAGACCGGCGACCCCACCGGTGAGTCATCATCATCAAACTGTGACAACGGACCCCGATTTGGTGACTACAGACCCCGGATGTATGACACAGACTTCAATTTTGTGACAACTGATCCCGGAATTGTGACAACCGGCCCCGAATTTTTGACCCCGAATATAGTTGGACAATCATCGATTTACTGCCAACCCACCCCGGAACCTATAATACTAAATTGACTCAGCAGAAACTATACTAACTAAAAATTGTTTATCTATAACTATAAATTGATCTGGATACTACAAATTTAGTAAAAATGAGACCCGGGTTTGTGACAACCTTCTTTAGATTTAATGGCTATGGAGACTACCGACCCCGGATCGTAGTGACTATGGTTACAACCGACTCCGAATTTGTGACAACTGATCCCGGATTTGTGGCAAATGACCCCGGAATGTGACAGCCGACCCCGAGGTAACATAAGACACCCTTGGGATTTAAATTCGTACATATTAAGGTTAGCTTACGGGTAGTAATACTTCTGTGATTAGGTCCAAGAATAAGATAGTTTTTATGCCAAAAAATCATCAGATTCCTACAGAAAACTCGTACATTAATCATAAAATAATCGAATTTGTCGAAATTGTGTCGAAATAAGTATACGCAGACAAAGTTTAAATTAATTAGTAAATGTATGAAATGTTTGTTGTATATCCAGGCACGGGCACGGGCGGCGAGAGCATATGGGGCGGGGAGTTCGCGGACGAGTTCCGGCCGCAGCTCAAACACGACCGCCCCTACACGCTCAGCATGGCCAACGCGGGACCCAACACCAACGGCTCGCAGTTCTTCATCACGCTCGCACCCACGGTACGTACACACGCCTGTCCCGCTCTAACACCCAGCTTGATACCCTGGCTACGGCTCAGCGCGGCGGCGGCGGCGCGGAACTTGCCAGAACGTTTGTTTTGTAACATTTTAAAGGTCGACCAAAGAAATAAGAAACCTCGCCATAATGCGGAATTTCAATGCGGAAATTGTTGCCATTATAGTAAAAATATACACGTGGCGCCCCCAGAGCAGGTTTCTTATTTATTTGGTCAGGCTTTACGTTATTTTTGAGCCGTTAGCGTTACTTCCGCGTTACACGACTCAAAACGTTGCTTTTACTTATTTTTAATTAAGTGTTGCAGTCGTTTTCTAAGTAAAATAAAATGTTACTTTTTGCATGAAAACGTAACTTTCACAATAATTTGGATAGTTTCACGCCTGTAAATCGATTAATAATTCGGTGGTACATTTTTCTAGCAGGTTTTTAGATATGAAAAAAAAAAGAGATCTCTCATGTCTCTTTTGACCATCGGTCACTGGCAACACTGGTCTCTTCGCAGTTCGTGCCGCTCGTCGCGTGAAGCTTTGGCCAGGCCTCAAGGGTCACATTTTAACATCATGCCAACTGTGGTATACTTGTAATAGAGATGTTGACTGTATTCAAAATAAATTATCTTACTGAGCAAAGAAGAGCGTCGGAGGCCAAGTGGATAGGGCCGTTGACTTCCATTCGTAAGTTCGCGGGTTCGAACCTCGGCACGTACCAATGTGTTCGATTTTCGAATTTATATGTACAGAAGCCAGCACATGCGGTTGGACATTCGCACTACGTAATTCGCCCCTACCGCTACGGAATACGGGCGCTCTCCAGGTCAACAAGTCCAGCCGCATGTGCTGCCTACTGTACGTTATTCGACGCTCTTACGGTGAAGGAAAACATCGTGAGGAAACATGCACACACCTGCGAAGTAACTCAAGAGTTGTGTGTGAAGTTGACCAACGAGCACAGGGCCAGTATGGTCGACCGAGGCCTACTGCACCCTTATTTCAGGGTAGGCTCGAGCCCCTCGGTGGGGACTGTGGACATATATGAGCTGCGAAGCTGATATATTTTTGCAAATCAAAGTAAAGTCGTACAAAAACGATCAACACGAAGCTATGTATGACGTTATAAGTTAGTATTCCCTATTTTCCGTATAAAATATTCTTTTGACATTTCATAAAAATCAGCACTTTGACTAGCCACTCTAGCCAGTCAACATCCCTATTATAATGCTTTTTTTTCTTGGTTTATGGCTTTTGCATCTTCACATTCCACCAATGTCTTGTGCCAGAGAGGATACAAGATATAAATATGAATTGATAGGAAAGGTCCTATCTATCAATTCATTTTCATATCTTGTATCGAAAAGGAAAAGGAGGAATTTGGAATAGGAAATTGTGGTTTTTTTAAGTCATACGTGATGTCAAATTAGCAGGCTATCCTTCTTGCACGTATTTCGATGTGTCGGTTTTTTTTTGTTGAAAGTGTATTTTGTTTTTAATGAAATCACAGGAACTCCTTGATTCTAATCTCTAGAATCATGACATCATTCAAGGGCAATGTAATAATAATCGACCCTTGATATGTTAAAATACAGATCTAAAATAACTTTTAGGTCTTAGAAATCAGGGAATGTTTTGCGTTCTTCCTTACATTTTAACATGGTGAATGTTAACTGTATTATTTTATGTATTTTTTTTTAATTAACACCATGGATTGCACCTCATGGATTCTGCACTGCACTTTAACAAACTGCTGTAACGAAAAAAGGATTACATGTACCCCTATTTGATTCAATAGCACAAAAGTTGCAGCTGGTGTGGTATTGAATGAAATTGGGTTGGTTTTCATTAATTGGGAAAGTACAGTCTTACTTATTGCATGTTATGCATGTATTGTTTTTTTGCTTTATTTAATATGCATGAGATTGATAAATAAATTATACTAATTTGGCTTTTTTAATGCTGCTTTAAATAATTTAACTGTCATTTGCTTGATGTTTTAGAATAATCGTTCCATCGACACATTAATTGATAAAATTACTGAATTAACTAAAAAAATGAACTAAAAGTGATATTTATAGAAATTAAAAGAGAAAAACATTGATATTATTAAATTACTTATATTTAAACGAATACTACACTACAGTTCAGTATTCATCCACATTTTGGCAAAAAAGTCTTGAAACGAAATTAATCTTAATCTTCCGAAATATTCATAAGTTAGAGCATGATAACATGACATAAAAAGGCAACACTGCAAAGGAGGTATCGCCCCTAATGACTTCTACACTTTTTAGCCAAGCTGTTAATTTTTTAAAACTGTAGATGAATTATACGTGTTTGATTCCAGCCGTGGCTAGACAACAAGCACACAGTATTCGGGCGCGTGGTCAAAGGCATGGAAGTGGTGCAGAACATCGGCAGCGTCAAAACCAACCCCAAAACTGACAAACCTTACGAAGACGTCAGAATCATATCCATTACTGTCAAATAAGTTGTAAACACTGACCCATGGTCTAAGAAAACAAGGTCTAACCGTTAGACCACGTGACTGACACAAGCCTACGTCATTTTGCGCTGTTCATCCTTGTCTATTACACGCATTCGACAAGGATGAATAGGCAAAATGACGTATAAATGAAGAAGGCTCGTGTCAGTCACGTGGTCTAATTGTTAGACCTTGTTTTATTAGATCATGCACTGACCAGAAAAACATAAAACCTGCTCTGGGGGCGCCACGTGTATATTTTTATGTTTATGGCAATGATTTCATGTTAAAATTGTTCTATTGAAATTCCGCAATATGGCCGGGTTTTTTATTTTTCTGGTCGGGCTTTTAGTTTATAAGGAAATGTGAAAATAAATGTGTTGATCGACCGACCATGCCTTCTTTTTGTTGTTGCACTAAACTTGGATTGTATTTGCCTACGATGCGCTATTTCTCGCATCCGATAGATACATATATAGATAGATAGAAAACACTATTGATACACAAACACAGGCAGCACATAACAAACACAAAAACAATAAGGTAGTACAAAACAGATGGGTTATACTTTATACAAAAGTGACAAAATTATTGAAACACAAAACATGGGAAAAATATGATAACACAACAAAACAAGAAAACATACAAGAGGCATACAAAATTCAAAAACACAGGATCCGATGTGTCACCTGCGTCCGCGCATCAAGTTAGTACATATAACTACTACAGCGCTGATATTCTGCCAGAACCTTTCGAGAGTTTTTGCATTTAAATCCAGTCATCGTTCTTTAAAAAAATAACATAGCAATCATTCCTAAAGTACAGAGAGAAAAAATTATACTTACGCTAAAGTCCATTAAAAAAGAAAATTACGCTTTTCTGTTATTAAATTAAGATTAACGCCATCTGTTGTTAGATAGCAATATTAAATTTTAAGTGCCCTCTGACGCTGAGTGGCTGTAACAAGTTTTGGTCCTTGAAATATAGATGACACTACATGTAGCAATTTTACTTTATAATTTTATTGTTATCTTTCAATTTGTTTACAATTTTAAAATAATTACGAATAAGTAGTGTTATTATATTTGAGATTGTACAGCGGCTGAAATGCAGAGTTTCCGATGGTAAAGAATGAAATAATGTGCATAGTAAATATTATGTATGGTAGGTACTTCAATCAATCTTCTTATCCATATGTAACGAAAAAAAAAATAGCTAAAATCGGTGGACTAAGCAAAACATAATGTTGTAAAAAATCAAGGTCAAACATACAATGTTGTCAAAATAATCGCAGCCGACAAGTTCCTATAATATGGAAGAATTTTAGGTGCATTTTTATTTTCCTCCTTTATGTATCGTTATGTTCTACGTAGGTGCGATAGAGACGACAACATTGCCTCTCACTCGCACCCACGGACCGGGCCATAACCCCGCCCCCCGCGTCGCACGCATATATTTTCTTGCACCGCGCCACCCGCCTCCGCGAGTCGCCCTAAGTTTGAAAGTATCCATTGTGGTACGATTGCACGTACGATAACGGACTTGGGTCTGGCTAACTCGGAACATTGTAATAGTTAAGAGGCCTATTACAGTCTACTAGCGCCCTAATTTGATATTTCTTAATTACTGAATAAAAATGAAAATTAATCAAAAATTGGGTCCGTTAAGAACTATAATTTATAATGAAGTACATTTAGACTATGGGTGATGTCTTTGCAATTGTTAGGTATACTTTGTGTTTTAGAGCAAAAATGCATAGTGTGTCTATTCAAACTATGCTCATCATAATCCTGCATGATCTAAATACTTCAATATGATATTCGTCACGGCGGCCTCCAATTTTAGATTAATTTACGAGTACATTTTTGTTCAATAATTAAGGTAGGTATATCAATTGATGGCGCTAGTGGACTGTAATAGGCCTCTTAAATCGTACGTTTCACGGGAGTCAAAAGACAAAAGAGACGCAGTTATGCGTTAGAATGATATACAAATACACCGCGCTTACTCTTGCGCATAACTGGGTCCCTTTTGTCCTTTGATTCCCGAGAAATACCTATTTTAACAGTCCGTATATATATTATATTATGTAACCACAGAGGGACTCGAGCCTACCCTGCATCAGGTTGCATAAGCCTAAATATGTAGTTGACCACGCTGGCCCAGTGCGGGTTGGTCAACTTCACACAACCAGCACTAATAGCAGCATCGTTACCCGTCAAATATTTTTAACCATTCAAATTAGGCCTAATTTGTCCTAATGATCCAACAAAAATCACCTAAAAATACATAGTTGATTAAATAGTTAATTACCAAATTAATTCTAAAAGATTTCATATTGCACAATATGTAGGTAGATATATAAAAAAACGCTAATGTATTTTCTATTCTATTCTAATGTAGGATTGAAATACGTTAAAGATAGTTGGTAAATGAAAATATAAAACAAATTATACTAATGCGTTCGAAATTAATGTATTTAAGCATTTCAAATAAATAAGCGTACTGTACCTATTACCTAACCTTATTGAACTACCGTAATTTTATTTACTATTCTATAATTGTAGATATTCTCTGTAGGTACCAGTTTATTTTGTACTTAGTAATGTGACAATTACCTAGGAAAGACAAGACCAAAATTATATACCCATAACGGATATAACGGAAGAAAAAAATGGGAGTGTTTAAACTGAATAAATCGACGACTGAGCATCATATATGTATAACGAATTCAAAATGAAAGAAGTATTTTCTTAACATTTTTGTGGTTCGAGAAATTCTGTGTAATGGAGACAAATCCACCGATTCTCGGTAATCGCACGAAGTCGTAAACAGCCCGATGCGGCCTCGCGCCTCGCCACGATGCGACCGACCAATCACAGTTCAACTTTTCCGTCTATCACGCCATATCCAACCAATGAGCGCGCTGCCACATCACGTCATTTCTAAAAATAGCCTATCTGAGTCATTGGCATAAAAGCAGTGGTTGATTCTTAACAATGTTTAGAAACAAACGAGCCGTCGGACGGAGCGGACGTGCGCGTGCATGACAAAGTTATAAAAGTTCGCGCAGTGAGTTTAGTGATTCCAAAACATTTGGAAAGGACACATGGTGCGACACTCCGGCCACGGCATGGAGACTACCTTCTACGACGAGCAGTACCCCGCTGCCGGCCCCGTGGAAAACCTCAAGCGGTCGCTCACACTAGACCTGGACTTCGGGCGCGGGGGCAAGCGGGCGCGCGTGGCGGCGCCGGTGCTGTCCTCGCCCGATTTACAGCTGCTGAAGCTGGGGTCGCCGGAGCTGGAGAAGCTGATCATCCAGAACGGGACCATCATGACGGCGACGCCGACGCCGGGCGCGCCCGTGCTGTTCCCGGCCGTGGCGCCGACTGAAGAACAGGAGCTGTACGCGCGGCCGTTCCAGGAGGCCCTGGACATGCTGCACAGCGGGCGCGGCGATCAGGCCCCGCGGCGCGTGTACGCCGACCTCGACCGGCCCGCGCCGCTGCTCGACCGCTACCCGCAGCCCATAGTCAAGGACGAGCCGCAGACCGTCCCGAGCGCCTCCAGCTCGCCGCCGCTCTCCCCCATCGACATGGACTCGCAGGAGAAAATCAAACTAGAACGCAAACGCCAGAGAAATCGGGTCGCCGCCTCCAAATGCCGGCGGCGCAAACTAGAGAGGATATCAAAGTTGGAAGACAAAGTGAAAATACTAAAGGGCGAGAATATGGAGTTGGCGCAGATGGTGGTGAAGCTGAAAGACCACGTGCACCGGCTGAAACAGCAGGTCCTGGAACACGCCAACAGCGGCTGCCACATCGACTCCGCGTTCTGAGCGCCGCCGGAGCCGCGCCCCCACATTCCAAGCTAGTCGCGCCCGCCAGGACGCAGCATACAAAGCAATTTGTGATCTTAATTATACTGTGTAACATATAGTTAGAGCTAGTGTAAGGTGCGCTGTGGACTTATGTTAAGTTTGAGAGATTAGAATGCCAGTGAGTGCAGAACTTCCGCTCGAATCCTGTGTTTACGTTGGTGGATCTACTTAACTCGCTGTGAGTTGCAAAGTTTTCCTTGTATCAGTATTGCGTTCTCGTAGAATAGTGTAGAAACTAGAAAGGATAATCGTGCAACGTCATTCGTTTGCAGACTGACCGAGGCTAGCGCGACGTTGCCACTTTTGTGAACGAATTTCCCGTTCCAGCGGCATTGACGCCGCTCCGATATTGGGATTTCCATTGTTCGTTTTGTTCGACCATATTTTTTCCTCGAGTCGAACCTTATGAAGTTCACAATTTGCATTTTGGTTATGATTTGATATTGTAAATTAAGAGAGAGAGGCAGAGAGCTAAAAGGCGAGCGTACTATGAGTGCGAGCGAGATGAAGAAGGGTACAGCTGGCAACGTCGCGTGGAACCAGTCACGAGCGGATGTTCTGCTAATTAAAATTCCGCCTGCGCCACCCTCGCGGAATGGCGGCCATGTGTTGTCGGACGTTCCGATTCACGTTATGTTGCACAAGGTTAATTTTTACAACAATGGCGTCGCGACGCTGTGAGACGGAATTTCGCTACGCTTGACAGAAAATTGTGCTTGTGTGTGGTAGACTGACCGAATGCTAGTGCCTTGTTCGCGTGTGCGAGAGCGTTGCGCAAGTATCCCAATGTTTAAACGTTTTCTCAGAACTGACCCGGTGCTCTTTACTGTAGTGGACGAGGCCGTCCGATAGTGTGACCGTATGGAAGAGCATTTCGTAATGATGTCTGAACGATGAGTGAAAGGGACGGAAGTATTTATTAGTGAGAAAGATTACCTTTAGGATGAAGTAGCAATCTCGAGTGCCTACGCTTTGTAAACTAAAGCCTATACCTATGTTTTATTGTTTTTGTTACCATTAATGCTACAGTGCTCTGTACCATTGTCTTCTGTAGGTTACTGTAAGAATTGTAATACCAATTAACAAGTTGAATTGTTATAGACTATATGCGGGGAGCCAGACGCAATGAATACATTTCTATAGCGCTGGCGAACCTAATTTGTATTATTTTTATACAAGAGAATTCATCAGAATGTTAACAATAATTTGTAAGTTTATAAAAGAACAGTTATATTAGAATAATATATTTCTATGACTTTAACAAAGAATATTGTTTTATACTGAATAAAGATATTGTATGATAAAATTGAATGAAGAGAAAATAAATTATGAAGATATTATACCATTTACTGTGTGCTTTCATTTTGAATGCCTGGGGATATCCCTGGCAGTGATCCAAGTTGAAACGGACAAAGGCAACCACCCACACCTGCTGGTGTAAATAAAATAACTACACGCACGAGTTCTGCGTAATAAATAAAAGCCAATTAATTACGTTACTACACTTCATGCTGAATACGCAACCACACCTACGACAAGAGAATTCAAATCGAATCGTGTTACACTACTATATTTCTACATTTCGGTTAAGTATCCCGTTTTATAAACTCCTGATGCAATGTGAGAAAAAAAGCCAAAGTAAAGTAATGTTCCTCAGACATCGAATTACAAAAATATATATATTAATGAGTAGGTATAATAAAACTTTATACGATACCTACTTCCTAAAAGATGACACAGACCATCCATGAGGTGACCTTGATAAAGTAGCAGTTTCGCTCTTTTTAAAATAACTGTTGCATAATGAAAACAAATGTTGCATCATTGCGTTGTATAAAAAACAGTAATAGTAATAATTATGAACATGCAGTCTGTGTAGTATATGTAATGTAAACAATGTAGGTAGACAGACAAGCATGTCACAACAAGTCCACGCAAGAAAGAACTAAATGGTTTTTAATTTTTGTAAATTATAATTAGCTATAGGTACCTGTATTTCAAGAGAGAGGCCTCTGTCCAGCAGAGAAGGACTTATTGGTAGTAAATATATCACTACTGACTACTACGAAATAAGAACGCCAGTGGCTCTTAAATGGCGCTACTTGATCTCAAGAATTCTCATTGACCTATAATGAAAATTCACGTGTACGGTCTTGAACAGGTCAAGAATTTCACTTACAGTCAATTAAATAATTGGCCATGGAAGGAAAGAGATCCGCAATTTAATATCATACCTACCTAGAAATAAGGATGGATCTAACTATCTATGTTATGTGGGGAACGTCTCCGAATGGCGCAGACGGGTGATCAGCTCCCTTCACCCCTAATCCCAGCCTGATGATGCCATAGGGATGGATAGTGTTACTCCTAATTTTGGAACACGGAAATCATTAACAACAAAATACAAGTACTTAGGTACCTACTTGTACTAGATGTGAGTTTGCAATAAATTTCAACTTAATTCTATATCACCATCATAGAATTGACGTGTATCATCCACTATTTCATCCGAAGGTCATGGCAGCTGGTGCCAAATCTATCTAACCGGATATCCGAATGATTGACGCGTCTTGTGTAGGATGGGAAAACGTTGGCACATCCTTGGCATATATCGATACCTCTGGGCTCAAAGGGCGTAACCACCATTTTGCCGAAAATGACTTTTAAATGCCATTCTATTTCTTTTTTTCTGCTCTATCGATCAGTATATTTAAAATTTTGATAACTTAAAAAAAATGGTTTATACGACCTAAAATTTCAAGGTTTCTAATCAAGATTTTTTTCATTTTTGGGTCGTAAATTCCTTTACCCTCGGTCATCGCAAATTTGTAAGACGTAAACACCATTAATGAAATCACAATGGCGTTTACATGAAGAGTATTTAGACTGTGATTATGCAAATAAACGATCTACATTCAAGTGTTTTTTTATATTTTCATTGCAGGATCCCTTTCAATAAACATAAAAATGATAGAAATTTAATATTTAGTTAAAAATTGGCTCATTTATAATAAATATAAAAGTTTACAAGAAATTATGACATACAAATAGATAATGCCGCTTTAAAATAGGTTTTAAGAATATCTCCTTTTGTATTTTTCTGCTTACTAGACTCTCACTAGAAACTATGTTACGTGTAACTGTGAAAACTTTACTGGTTTATTATTTTTTTATGTTAAGAAAACGATAGAAAAGCTTGAAGTTTTTATTAGTGATACAAAAAGCTAAATTAAACGAATACAACAAAAAAAATGTAACTAACAGAGTCTTTAATATAAAAAAATTGGTGGTTACACCCCAAGTTTGTTCAAAAGTAGTCATTTTTCGGGGTGTAAACGTCACATTAAACAAAAAATTTAGGGCGTAAAAGACATTTATTTTTGTTATTATTAGACTTGCTCTAAATATGATTTTACTATCCTATAAAGCAAAGAATTCTAAGGATATGGCTCTGAGTTTCATTTTTATAGCTATAAAAACAAAAAAGTTATGCCAAAAATTAAAAAAATATTTTTGTTTTTTGGCTCTCCTGAAAAGTCGTGTTTTGGTGATGATTACGCCCTTTGAGCCCAGAGGTATCGATATATTCAATTGGGACGCTGATCGAACACGTGTTTTGGATATAATTCACATCTGATCCAACTATGAATATGACGTTTTGAAGAGTTATCAAGATGCTTTTACCAAAAATCTCTGATATCGACTTTATTACACACACACACACACACACACACATAAAATTCCTCTTTATAATATTAGTAAGATATGATTGCGCCGATGAAAAGGTTGACTGAAATGCAAGCGCTATAATAAAGGCAAGTACAAGAAAACGGTTTAAATTACCTATTGATGGCTCAGTACATACAGACTACCTACTCTAAAAATCAAGATGAGATATTTTGATCACTGAAGACTTTGAAAGAAGGCATTGGCAATTAAAGTTGAAAATTAATTAAAATATTAGTAGAGAAATCATTATTTACCTTACGAAACTACAGACAAGAAAAGAACGTAAAGTCGTTCCAACAAAAAAGCCCTACGAGGCCTACAACTCAGCTAGGTGTAGATTTACGTGCTTTTGAATGTACGTGTAGGTTACACGTGTCTTGCATTAGCACTTACATTAGGTGCCTAAAAACGTGTTAACTGTTATTATAAACGAAATTTTAAGAATAAAGGTGTTAAATGACCAATATACCTTGAGGTGTTCTTGATTTTGACAATAATATCTCTAACCCAGTTAAGTATTCAATCGAAAAATCGGCTAAGACCAAGCCCGCATTGTTCTTGCCAACTATTTACTAACATACATGTTTATATCTACACAGTCTACTCAGAGATGTCTTAAATAAACACCTATATTATATTTATAGTCGAATATTTATACAAACAAATCTTATTGACTGACGTCTGCTTGGGTAATAATGGACCTAGATAGTTATTGTACCTATATGTGCTTACACAACAAGGTGCTACATCAATAAAACATGTACCTTTGGTGAAACCTGACAAGCAGTTTTTACAACTTATCAAGATTTAAATAATGTGCTTTACATGTACTGGTGTTGATATAGAACATAAAATATGTATAGATAGACCTATAAAATTTTAATGCTTTAGAAGCACAAAATGGAATTTTTAAAATCCAAAATTTTCAGATTACTTTCCACCGGTTTAGAATTCATAATATATCTGAAACTGATTTAAATAAGAAGAGTACTACTTACATAATGAAAGATGCAAAATGAAAAAAAGTAATTGTTACAAGTATTCCAAATGTTGTTCTCCAAACAAAAAAATGCCGTTAGACCTCCGCTGAGGCCAGTTTCAAGAACGCATATCAATACTGCGTTTGTTGCGTTTGTAACATAACAATTTGTTGGAAAGTTTCCAAAAAAGCCTCTGTGAGATCCGACCGGTCGACCCCTGGGTGACTCATCCGCAGACCACAGTCGCACCGGGATCTACAATGGGCTAGACAGAGAAAAGGAAGATAATAGGATTGTATTTCAATAATAGTAGTTTTAAGAATGGTCATTATTTTGTGAACAATGCCATGTCTCTTTCAAATATTTCTCACGGCGACAAATATTAGCGCTACGATCCCCACATTAGGTAGCCTGGGAAGGCTTGCAAGGAAGTATTTCTTTCTGCTACAATAGCAAATTGCTGTATGTAGATCTCCATCGATGATTTGGTTGAGCCTAAGAGCAAGGGAAATCGCGTCAACAGTTGTTGACAGATTAGATTACACAGTAAACGCTGCTCTCCAAACTCACTTATGAAGTTATGAGATTTTGACTCATATTTTTTCAGTAAGAAATACCTACGCTCAGACCTACGTAAATAAACCAATCCGTAAAATAATTTCACAAACAAACCGTTCTTCATTGTATTTTTCCATTATTGAGCTCAACGACGACGACACGCGTCGCGACGTTTTAAAAACAATTACCTACTAATGAATCAATTGCTGAAAAGCGAATAAACGTAATAACAATGGATATATCTAAAAGTGTGTACAACAGGACAGGTACCCTTACTGAAACTTTGAAACTAAAAACTGAACGCTGAAAATACTAACCTATTACAAAATACAAACATAATGATTGGTAGTAATTGATCACTTCCCTGTCACGAATAACCCACCATTCTACAGATTGTACTCGTAAATTGTAGAAATTTCTAGAAAAACAATGACCGACAGAAGTGAGGACGAGGAAGCTTCAAAGAGGCAGTAAAAAACCCGCCTTTGTTTGAAGCGCTTTGTTTCCGATAAGCGAATTCCATTAGGCCGCACAAGTAGTAAACCTGTGCCACAGAAGTATATAATAGTACTACCCGCCTCCGCTCTTTATCGTGAGAACCTGCTATTTTGTTTCCAGAAGTATTTATTTTTCATTACTTACTTCTTTGTCGGTTTCATTAACCTTAATATAGGTAATCTTCTCTACCGTGTTGCTCCTGTGGAATTCTAACCAAACTAATCCTGAAAGTTTCATTTCGGCAGCAAGCAAGGCTTAGGCCTAGGAGATTAAAAAAAAGTTTGTTCTATATAAACTTTTGTTGAAAATTATTGTTTCTAGTTCAACCTGCCATTTTCAGTATCTAATCTACACAGGCGAGTTTACAGTCGAGAGCCACTCAGGCTGAACACTTTAACGTTACACCGTTCTTATATCCGTGGAATAAGGGACAGGGACTATAACGAGGCCCATATTCAGATTAACTTGCTTTAAGCCGTACCTACGGGTACAGTTTATACGTAGGTAGATAAATAAAGTATGTAGTAGACTTAATAGATTGAGTACGGCCTGGTGTTCTAGAAAGACTGTCATAAAATCGTCTAGTTAGTTTTTATAGCGCACTTTATTTTGAACACTTTGATCCGTTAATGGATTGTTTTCTTGTAAAGCCTGACCAAAATATAAACCCAAATATTGCAGAAATGGAATGCAACTTATTTTATAATCCTCGACGTCGAAAAGTGATTTGTAAAATCTTACTTCGAATAAACGCTTTTTGAATTGTTTTTTTTTTAATAATGGCTGCTGCCAGAACAAAAACACGTGATGCTCCAGCATAGGTTTTGTATATTTCTGGTTAGGCTTTTAAATAAATTAAACAATGAGCAAACAGTATGGTTGCTATAGTTTGAGTTAATTCAGAAACAAGAGGCTGTAGAAGACCATCCCAATTTCAGAGCTTGCAGACGTCGAGTTAGAATCTTAAATGACACTTATGTCCCTGCAATTCTGATCCGAATATGTATTTTTTTCTCTATAGATAGCGACAATGGCTGTCTTTAATTCAAAACACCATTTATTATTGAAATATAATTTTCTTTCCGATTTAAAGTTCTTTACAATTTAGGTCAAAACCGTGACCGCACGCAAACAGCGCGTCATATTTTGACGAATGCATACAACTTACAAAATGACGATAGGCGTATTTTGTATATTTACTATGTCCACGTAATCTTTATGCAATCGTCAAACACGCTACAAATGCTACAATACAACTTTATTAGAAGACGAGGAAACATGCAAAAAATGTATTGGCTTCATCCAAACATCAATAGAAATATAAATTGTAGATTGTTTGTTGCTGCCAGAAAGTTATCAGAATTCTGTATTTTATTTAACAATTTTATCGAATGACTAAACTTGAAAAAGAGCCATTTTGCGACCAGATAGGTATTTGTGTCTCGCAACTCGCAAGCCGGTCGAGTAGTGCACGCACAGCATGACAAACGCAAGACGAGAGGCAGAGGTTACTTTGCCGCTTTGTGAAGACAGTTTCTTAGTATTTCTTTTTTACGCAAGCTGCAAGAAATATTATAGACAGAGGGCCTAAATTGTAAAATATTATAAAGCAGACGTTCTTATAGCCAGTACTCTTTAATATATTCGGCGCCTTTTTCAGCAATCATCAGCGTAGGGGCATTCGTGTTGCCTCGCGTAACTATTGGCATTATAGAAGCGTCTATGACTCTCAATCCAGAAACACCGTACACTCTGAGGCGGGGGTCCACGACTGCTGTAGTGTCCCATTTGGGGCCCATCTTAGATGTGCCTGCTAAATGAGCTGTAGACGTTGTGTATTGTCGCACCAAACAATCGATATACTCATCTGTACCCCAAAAATAATCTTTACAAGCCTTCAAAGGTATCTTTACAAATTTAGCTCCTCTCGATGTGAAAGCATAAGTATCTTCCAAGCTCAATAAAAATCTCGATCCCTTAATAATTGATACTCTTTCTGCGGGTTGGAGTAAGTAATTCAGCCTCACTATTGGCATCCCGTTAATATTTTCAGGATTAAGAAGTACTTGTCCCCTGAACGTAGGATTTAAGCTCTGTACCCTCATTTCCACAGCGTTATAGAAAGACTCTGGAAAAATATCTAATTGCTCTGATAAGATCGGATCTCTCACAAACTCCTTCCAATCAGCAATACAATTGGTTTGGTATTGGATATCTGGTGCCGGGAGATGTGGGTTTGTTTTTAAGAAGGCAATGCTGTTAGTCGCTCCTATGGAAGATAGAGGACCATTATGATACTTCATACCTTTATATTCTTTTACATGGTGGATTAAATCGTCTTGGCTGATGTTGGTAGCTATGTTTTTGGGAAGAGCCACAATAAGACCATCAAAAGTCAATTGGTCCATTAAATTTTCACCCACAGCCAAGTCTGCTACTACAGGTATGTTTAAATCTTCAAGCTGTTTTCGTGGACCCAAACCAGAAAGCATAAGTAATTTAGGAGTGTTGATTGTTCCACCGCTAACAATAACTTCTTTTCTCGCGATGGCGGTATACATATTTCCTCTTTGCGTAACATATACAACGCCATACGCTCGTTTATTTCCGTCGAAAAGGACTTTGACAACTTCTGTATTCGTTTTAATAACTAAGTTCTTCCGTTTGTATCTTATAGGCGTGATATACGCGTCGTTGGATGAGTACCGTTGACCATTAACTGCAAACGCTTGCCCTTGCATTGTACCTTGTTGTTCTTCAGCATTGAGGTCAACAATAGGCAGCCCTCTTTCGGTGAATGCCTCTGTGATCATGATTGAAGGCTGATCAATGTAAGGGAACCTAGACACAAACTGCGGTCCGTCTACTCCGTGATATTTACTATCAAGTCCCTCTATATTCAAGTTATGTTCAGCTTTCTTAAAGAAGGGAAGTACCTGAAACAGAATAAGGTTTGTGTGAACCTTAAGGCGTATAATCGAGTGCGTAGTAAATTCAGCAAAATACAAGGGCAACGCCAGATAGCGCGCGGCGTACGACCACGCGGTGCGTGGCGGGAATATGCGGTGCGATCACGCGGCGGCGTGTTACGCTCGGGCGTTTGTTTTACGAAATTGTGTCCTAGCCGCTACGTTTTGATTTGACTTCGTACAGTCTTTTACACACATCACGATGTTTATTGATTCTGAATACGTGATTTATCGATACTCGCCACGCGACGTGTATTTTGCTACGCAGTAGGTCCGCGTCGCGGGATCACGGCGCGTAATCGCCTGACGCAGCGTACTTTCGCCCTTATGTTTGTTACTAATTCACCGTCTACTTGGTTTTTCGCAATTTTTTATGTCACTAAGAATCTGTTTATCCTACAATTCATGGCATGCAGGCCACTCGATTGGTTCCTACCTACCTACGTATGTAAGCTATACACCGTGAAATTTAACTGGTTGTCTTTCCGCAACATAGTGGTAGAACTCATAAAACTGAACAACTTTCCCTAAGAAACAGGTAGATATCTCAAAATTGAAATTCAACTCATACTAAGTGGCCGCGGTCACCTAACTGAAGTTTATATGAAAAATTGAATTTTAATTTTGAGATTTCAACCTATGTTCTTTAGGGAAAGTGGTTTAGTTTCATAAGTTACTTACTACCACTATATTGCGGAAAGACAACTAGTTAAAAACTGTGTATATAGGTAACTTTTATAATATTAGGTACTTACATCTTCATAGCTCCAACCATCATTGCCCATAGCTGCCCAGTCGTCGTAGTCTAATTTATTTCCTCTTACATAGGTCATCGTATTTATCGAACTAGTACCGCCCATCATTTTCCCTCTGAAATACAAAGTACATATTATACAATAATTACTATCCACCCATCGCCTCCCTCACGTTGTTGTGTTTACACTACTCTAAGTTTAACTGATGGTACAAAAGCATAGTGACAAAACCTTCACACCTTGAGTAGATTTTTTTATAGGCTGATAAATAAATAGTAACACAAAACAGGTTTATTTACTTTTTAGAGGTAACGATTTTCGTAAATGTAAGACCAACGTTGTTCGCCCCTAGTTACTAAAGAAGAGAGAAATTCAAGGGTTGTTTATGAAGCAAAAATTCAAGGGTTCTTTGTTACCTGAAGGGTCAGGTAACAATGCCTGAACCCGCCGGCGGGGGCGCGGCCAAAATCAAAATCAAATTAGTACCTAATTAGAGACGGAGCCCTTTACGCTTCATCGCCTTCGCGGAATAAGATATTTTCCCTTGGTAAAAACTCTACTGTATCTAAGATGTTGAACGGGGATATAAGGTACCACCATGCAAAATTGCATTTAAATCAGTCCAGCAGTTGCATAGTTTTAAAGATTTAAGCATAAATAGGGACATAAGGACAGAGAAAGCGACTTTGTTTTATACTTTGTAGTGACTAACGACCCGCCCCGGCTCCGCACGAGAAAATGGTTATTGTGGGTTATCCTTAAGTATATTATGCATTCAATAGATAGAGTGATTCAAGAGGAAGGTTTATATGTATACCTAATACACCTCCTCTCCTTTTCCTCTTGAATCACTCTAAAGTTTAGTTTTTAGTTAGTTTTAGTTTTATTTATCACATACTACAAGATTGCACACGTTTTTACAATAGTATAAAAAAGGACATCCGTAGTATGATCGTCGATACGAGTATGTATAAAAACCAAAAAAATAATTATATTAAAGAAATTCATTTATGTCAAGGGAATAATAAAAAATATTGTATGTCAAAAAGTAAAAATAAAAATTATTAGTATTACCATAATGGTAAATTAACTCATGTTAAATGCTAAAAAATGATCATAATACTTATGTCCAGATAATATAGAATAATAACAGAAAATAATTTAATAAATTCACAATAACAAAATGTCCAAGTAGAATAAAAATAACTTAATAATTGCTTACAATTTTTTACATAGATCTTTGTACTCGTTTATTGAGTACAAAGGATTTTCCAACAAGAGGTTTTTCAGTCGGCGGCCAAATGTTTCGTCAGTCGGTTCATTTTTAAAGTCAGTGGGTAGTTCCTCATAGAACGCGGGGCCGATAACGCGCGGGTTTTTGTTTAGTAGCGCCAGCCGGTGTGGCACTGCTCTCAAGCGTCCTGTCTGGCGGGTTATTCTGCCGGGTAAAAAAACCGCATCCTTACCGCATCAAAATCCGTTGCGTAGTTTTAAAGATTTAAGCATACATAAGGATATAGGGACATAGGGACAGAGAAAGCGACTTTGTTTTATACTATGTAGTGAAGAAGATAGAAGATAAATAGGAGATAGTTTACCTGGGCCAGCTGCAGCTGGAGTTGGGTTGTGCGAGGCAGCTGATGTTGCTGGGTGCCGTCTTGTACTGCCAGTCGACGCTGGAGCCAGTGATGGCCGTGATGAACCCTGGAACCCGGGTCACGTCAGGCTGCTCCCCACCAGCTTCCAGCAGCAACACCTGCAGATACAATTGAAACGGAAAACCATATAAATAAATAAAATATAATAGTTTGAAAAACTAAAAAAAATGCTTTTTAAACAACACATAATATTTCAAAACGCACATAGCTATGCTTGATTCCGCGAAATCTAACTGCCATTCACGTATTATAATCTTTAACATTTATCTTTTATTTTTCCATTTTAAGATTGGTAAAGCCCGACCAAAGAAGTAAGAAACCATTGCGGAATTTCAATGGAACTAATCATATAAGGGAAATTGTTGCTATAGTCGTAAAAATATACACGTGGCGCCCCCAGAGCAGGTTTCTTATTTCTTTGGTCAGGCTTTAAACGTGATAGCCTTCTTATAACTGGAACGGGAACTGTACCTTCCACCCCTCTACCTCCGTCAGCCGGTTTGACACGGCGCATCCTGCTGTTCCCGCGCCGACCACGATAAAATCATACTCTCCCCCTTCCTTTGACTCCAAGGTCTTCTGCGGAGAACTTCCATAGAGATCGACTAGGAGATTCAAGAAGAAGTAACCGAAAGCCGAACATGCTTCTAACTCTGAATGTGCGGGACACGTGGCAGATATGTTTGGGGGTTGCCACAACATGATGTTCTGGTGAGAAAAAAAACCGGTTAAATGCTAGTTCAACTCATCTGAAAAGAATTTCCATGCAAAGGGTATCATTCATTTTGGACCAAAAAAGTAAAAGTGCCGGCCAGCAGAAAAATGTATAACTTTCGGGTAGAACACACAATTCCTGTATTCTTTTACTATGACACTAATCCTGTGCACCCCATGGTTGCATAGTTAGAAGCTATTAATTAAATAATAAAAATGTTGTTATAAAAGTATTATTTTGACGCATGTCACAGCGCATGTAGTCATATTGTATTGAATATATTATATTCCTTTATTATACTCTTAACTCAGGCAAGCAGATTTACTATAGGTTTTCTGTAAGTAAAAAGATCGTTTGTTCCTCACCTTCATATAGTCTAAGAAAACAAGGTCTAACCACTACACTACGTGACTGACACGAGGCTACGTCATTTTTACGTCATTTTGTCTATTCATCCTTGTCGAATGCGTGTAATAGACAAGGATGAACAGCGCAAAATGACGTAGGCTTGTGTCGCAACGGTTAGACCTTGTTTTCTTAGACCATGCTCACCTTACATTACGGTCGTACGGGGTTCTTATCATATGGTGAAGCACCGTCGAACAAAATGTCACTTAGTGAAATTTTCTCCAGCTAAAACATTGCATGCAAGCTGAAGAATCTGTTTCCGAAAAAAAAAAAAACAATTCCGTGCTTCGGAAGTCACGTCAAGCCGTTGGATCTACGGTTTAGTCCATGGAATTGGTACATTTTGGTTTGCATCAAATGGGGTAGTTCTGATTTTTTTATATGTTGTATGTAATGAGGTGGTAATGACAAATATAATTTTTCCACCTCGAAAGCCTTCCGGAACATTGTAAAATTCATGACAAGCCATTAAATTTTTGATCATTTTTCAGTTTTTGCCATTTTTTACCACCAAGGACCTGTTTTACGGTAGAAGTCGATATGAATTCTTTTAAAGTAGACTAAATTTGCAACAAAATGAGAATAGTTGGGTCTCGATAAGCTGAATAGTTTCAAAGATACAGCAGTTCAAATGTTTGCAAAATTTCAAAAAAAAAAAATTTTGCGAGTGTTTACAAGATCTTGTCAATGTGGTCAATTATTGACCTATTTCACGGCATAAATCAATTAAGATCTAATAGTTCCCTAGCTATATCTGTTCAAAGTTGCTGAGGTGACTAAACAACATGAAATACGACTTATGAAATAAGCATTATATACTCGTATACTAATATTATAAAGAGGAAAGGTTCGATTGTTTGTTTGCATCGAATAGGCTCCGAAACTACTGAACCGATTTCAAAAATTCTTTCACTGTTGAGTAGCTACATGATCCCTGAGTAAGATAGGCTATATTTTATTTATTAAAAAAAATTAGGGATCCTTAGTAAAACTTCAATAGTGTAACCCTAGGTGTAAAAAAATCCTAAAATATACCTAATAAATTGAATAGGTTCCGAAACTACTGAACCAATTTCAAAAATTCTATCACTGTTGAGAAGCTGCATGATCCCTGAGTAACATAAGCTTTATTTTATGTTAAAAAAAATTAGGGATCCTTACTAAAACTTCAATAATATAAACCAAGATGTAAAAAAAATCCTAAAATATACCTAATAAATTGAATAGGCTCCGAAACTACTGAACCGATTTTGGTGAAACTTGGCATAAAGATAGAATTGACCTTGGGAAAGAACATAGGATACGATTTACCGCGGGAAAATTTCTCATTCCCACGGGAAAAATTGTTAAAGCGGGCGTAGTTGGCACAAAGATATTTATTTATTTATTTATTTATTTATTTATTTATTTATTTATTTATTTATTTATTTATTTATTTATTCATGCACACATGTACAAGCTTAAGTTCTTATCTTAAATTGGCGGATCAGTACATGTACCCTGGTAGGGCATCGCATAAAATGAAAGCATGCAGACATTTAACAATTGATGTAGAATACTAAAATTAATCATAATCTATAGGTACGTCAATTACAAATTAAAATACATAATCATTCTTAACAATATTAAATAAAATTAATCCACAAATTACTATAATAAATTAAAACTAATTCAAGTGTTCATTAAGACTAGATTGGATCGTGGCTTGTATATAGTTCTATAAATTAAAATATATATTTATATTCTATTCTATAAAAGATAGAATAGACCATGCGGAAGAACACAGGCTAACTTTTACCACGGGAAATTATCTTATCTTTGCATGTGGAGGTTGAAGTTGAGGTCGTCACAGGAGTTTTATTATAAGTTTTTAATAAAAAGCACACCTTTAGTAGAAAAATATTTTTGACAGACACCCTAAACTCTAAATTGTATTATTTAAGAAATTTTGCAAACATTTGAACAGCTGTATCTTTGAAACTATTCAGCTTATCGAGACCCAACTATTCTCATTTTGTTGCAAATTTAGTCTACTTTAAAAGAATTCATATCGACTTCTACCGTAAAACAGGTCCTTGGTGGTAAAAAATGGCAAAAACTGAAAAATGATCAAAAATTTAATGGCTTTTCATGAATTTTACAATGTTCCGGAAGGCTGTCGAGGTGGAAAAATTATATTTGTCATTACCACCTCATTACATACAACATATAAAAAAATCAGAACTACCCCATTTGATGCAAGTGAAGACCCCTTTTATGGTACGATTTCCATGTACTAGTTAGGTACATTCGTTACACAAGTTACGTCCTGGATTTTTATAATTTTGACATTAGTATTAAAGAGGTCGGTCAACAACCTTACAACACAAACAATAAGGCACCTTTATGTATATTTGTAAAAAGATAAAAGAATATGCCTACCTGTGAAACCTAATACAGCTGCCAGTTGAATGAGTAAAAAGGGAACTTCCTTCAAACATCCACCGGTTGCGTGTGTTACAACTTTAAATTGTGTCTATTAATATTGTTGTGTTATTAACTGACATTCGCAGACCTCCTTTTTATGATAATTTACTGATTGCTAAAACAGTTTAATATATCCGTTATTGAATTTGTAATTGGTGTATGGTCTAGCGCAGGTCAAGATGAACACATGCCTCGCGATTCTCTCCCTTATTCATCGGTTATAAGGACTGTATAATAAAGCTCAGTGTTCAGCTTGATCTGTTCTTGACTGTGCTAACTTTAATAAACATTTGTATAATTTTCTTTATAATGTACTAGCTTCCCGCCGCGGCTCCGCCCGCGTTTCCCGTGGTAAAAGTTAGCCTATATTCTTCCACAAGCTCTTTTCTTTTTTTGTGCCAACTCCGCCCGCTTTACGATTTTTTCCCATAGGAATGAGAAATTTTCCCGCGGTAAATCGTAGCCTATGTTTTTTCCCAAGGTCTATTCTATCTTTGTGCCAAGTTTCACCAAAATCGGTTCAGTAGTTTCGGAGCCTATTCAATTATTAGATTATTGTTTTTTACACCTTGGGTTACATTATTGAAGTTTTCGTAAGGATCCCTATTTAAAAATAAAATATAGCCTGTGTTACTCAGGGTGAATGTAGCTTTCTAATGGTGAACGAATTTTTGAAATTGGCTTAGTAGTTTTTGATTTTATTCATTACAAACACACACAAACACAAATACAAACCTTTTCTCTTTATAATACTAGTATAGATTAGTATAGATAGATTTAAACTTAATTACCTAGAGGTTATTGCCTAACAAAGATTATATGAAATTAGTTGTTTTCACTTACGTGAACAATTAATTGGTTCGTGTTTATTTGATAGATAAATATAAGTGAAGTAAATTTGATATGATAAATATAAATTAAGTTAAGTTAAGTGATAAATATATTATGAGAAATAAACGTGTATGGGGTAACAGGGATGGTACTCAAACTAGTTTGTAGTATATTTATCTGAAACATGTTTGAAATTCTCCTTCTGAAGGGGAAATAAGTTATTTTTTTCGATTAACAATGCTGACAGATTTTTCCACATTTGAGATTGCAGAGATTGAAAAAACACAAAAATAGTGTAGCATGCTACAATGTTGCATGTTGTTGTCTCGGTGTAAATGATACTTTTTATTTAACAAATAAGACTTATAATTTCACGCATCAAAGCATTATTGAAAAAATGTTAAAACATTTTCCATGCAGCTCATTTTGCCGCCCATTAACATTAACGCTGCACAATCGGCCGCGCCCTTTGTTCCTCGGACAAAGAACTACGCTGCCCGTGCGCATGTGTTGTGTTAGTGTTTGTATCTCACTCACGTGTGTTTCTTTCACACACACACTAATACTACCGTCGTCGTCGTAATCTAATTACTCGGTCCAATTTACTTGCGCTAATTTTATTACTGTTTCATGAGCGGGAACGAAGAATTTAGACCTAATTATTGATACTCCTGCACGGCTTTTAACAGTCCGATTCGGTCTATAATGTTGAGGTGTTGCCACCTCGGCCAGGAGGTGTTGCCATTATCCCCACGCAACGCTGTAGGGTTGAAGATCGCAGCATGGACTTAGTAACATTGTTACCTACTCTATTGTACCATACGGCATACATTGTACACTATTGTTGCCATAGTTACACTATTGTAACTATGTTACTAAGTCCATGGATCGCAGTTTGGTTATACTGGGGCAAGCTGATGCCCGTTCGCTGTAGGGGTCGACTAGCATCAATGACAACTGACAAGACATCTCTCGTCGTATATATTCTCATCCTATTGGATACATTTTCAATATGGTGGGTTTCACACTGCGCTTCATTATGGGTTAGTGTGCGATGAATGTCACCTCCCTACATATTTATTAATTTATTTATTCCAGCCTTCTCGTAATACCCGTCGCCCATTTTTTTTGGCCCAAGAAAGAAATCACACTACACTAAAATATAATAATGATTGTGGCGTCAAAACCTCCAGCTTTGATGATTTGAGTCGAGAAGGTAACATATAAAAGTCGTTGACTCTCAAATCGGGGTATATTCAAACAAAGCCCCATAAGAATGGCAATCACTCATAACGGCGAGGGAGATTAGTGGGGTACTTCGCCCACGCGTTGGTAATCTTTTATATTCGCTTTGCGATATTTATCCGTATGTTTACGGCTTTGCTTTGCTAATTTTGTAATTGTTTCCTTTCATAGATTATATAATTTTTGACTATCTACATTAAAATATCTTGATTGAACCTAAGTGGAGGCCTGGAGTCCTAAATCACAGGGTATCCTAGTTTAGGCTCCAGCTTTTGCAAATATTATAACTATCTTATAATTAGGCTATCACTATTGTATACCCGATCTTATATTTGTAAAGGAAATAAATATTTTACTTACTTACTTACTTACTTACTTTGAAGATTGGCTGTGATACTCGTTGGACGTATTCAAAATAAATTATTTTACACTTTACGATATTTTCTTATGAAGGGATTTTTTGCGGTAAGAGATGCCTACACGTTTGTTTGTTTCAATTTCGTATTCAATTACATCATCGAACTTTAGTTCGGCGGATACTCTCGTTAACAGTGATAATTTTAAAAGTTACATACCACTAATACCATCATTCAGATTATTCTGACATTTACTATCCGCCCAAAACTAACAATAGCTTTGTAAAATATAGCTCCTCTTACAACAATGTTTTATGTCATGTGTCGCCGCGTCGCTGCAGCTGCGACACTGAAGGTTATCGCACACCTATCATTGACGGCCCCAATACACATCTGTGGATTATGGTGGCCCCGTGTTGTTGTGCGTAGCCTGTTGGTATTGTGGTGCAGTGCGCCTAGTCATAGGCTCACGTTCGCACCCCGCCAATTTGTAATGTTTGTATCATGGTCTAAGAAAACAAGGTCTAACCATTAGACATACGTTATTTCTACGTCATTTGGCCTATTTATCCTTGTCGAATGCGTGTAATAGACAAGGATGAACGAACAGCGCAAAATTACGTAGGCTTGTTTCAGTCATGTGGTCTAACGGTTAGACCTTGTTTTCTTAGACCATGGTTTGTATTGGATGTATATCAATCAGCTGTCTGACACCCGTACACTGTGCCCATAGAACAGGTTCTTCTCGTTGGGAGCCGTGAGATGACCACGTGCGTGAGATTCCCCCTCATATTAATTGCTGGCAGGGTCGCCCAAAATCGTAAAATCATAACGATATCCCTGAAAGAGAAATGTTGCCTTGCCATACTTGCCGTTACTACAATCTCTACGATTATCTATCAAGTAGGTAGGGTATCGCAGTTGTTATGGTTACATAGGCGGACGTCGTCGTCGCCGTTGGGTACCTTTAATCGCCTCGTGCATTGGTCCAATTTGATACCAACGACGACGGCCGCTGCGCGCTGGTGTGCGACAACCCTAATGTTTCTAATTAAGAATACAATGTGTGTACCTATGTAAAGATATGTACGTATCTAATTATATCCAGTGGCATTGAGAGATGAGTTTGTTGATGGGAGTCATTAACATCTGTGTGACATTTAAAACTGTTTTGTTGGTCTCGCTATTGATATTTCACAGATAGGATTCATAAGGCATTCGTTTAAACTTATTTTCAACAACCACATTTTTACTATGTCTATTCTGTATTGGTTACATTTGAATAAATAATATTTGTATTCTACTTGGATACAGATTATACATTGCTTGTCGATGGCGTAGGACTGGAGTCGTTGCTTCCTATAGGAATAGGGATAGGGTCTTTAGGAAGGGTTTTGGTTCGGTCTCCGCCATGTACCAATGTTCATTCGATTCGAAAATTCGTCGGTGGCCCAGCGGCTAGGGAGGCCCTTGATTTCCATTCGTAAATTCTCGGCTTCAAGCCTCGGCACGTATGGTTTTAGAATTTAGATACGTTTACTCGAAACTCAGGAGAACATCGTAAGGAAACCTGCACACACCTGCGAAGTAATTCAAAGGTTGTGTGTGAAGAGGACCAAGCCGCACTAGGCTAGTGATTGACTAAGGTCTATTACCCTGATTACAGGGTAGGCTCGAGCCCCTCAGGATATTATGAACTGTTAACGAAGTAATTTGCGCTTTTAAGATGAACAAAAAAAAACAGAAAAGTACCACGATTAGTTATCCGTTACTGCGGCTTCGTAGTCGACAAGGCCTGTTCACCCTATTAGATTGACTTTAACCCACTTTATTTTTATTTTTTCTTTTGATTAAGAGTCGTTTAGGTACTGATTTCAATTTTTGAGATTTTAAAATTAGAAAAAAAGGCTGTGATCTTTTAAAATCGGTCGTCGTAGAAGTGGGTGTGGAAACATAATTATAAACCGTAAACTAGTTTAAATGCACAGTGTTAACTTATTTTATGTAGGTAAGCTAGCGTAATGTAGTTAAACGCGAATTTATTGTAAGGCAATAAAATTATTAATATTTATAACTAATTTATTATTACGCCAGTAATTTGTGTTTAAATACTTAAATAAATACTTATTGTAATGAATGCCTATTAAACTTATTTATTATACATAATCAAATAATGACGCACGAAAATTACTTATTTTGAAATATTTGTTGTGTAAGTTACATTATGAAATTTTATAACTGGTTGTTTGTTCGCAACATAGTGGTAGTACCTACTCATGAAACTGAACAACTTTTCCTAAGGAACATAGATTGAAATGTCAAAATTAAAATTCAACTTTTCATACGATCGCTCGCCGGTCACGTGACTGAAGTTTTTATGAAAAGTTGAATATTATTTTTGATATTTTAACCTACGTTCCTTAGTAAAAGTTGTTAAGTTTGAGTAGGTTCTACCGCTGTGTTGCGGATAAACAACCAGTTAATTTCACGGTGTATATCTTACTGTCCCCGTAACATGCAGTGCTATGTATGACAAAAGTTTGTCGTACATTTAACTGTCAAAAAACCCGCCATATTGAAATATCCTCCAATAAAATAGGAGAATACGCACTATAAAATTTATGTCTGTCACGCGTGGAGCGGGTATGTTAGAGGGGCTGGTACTGGTAGTAATGCTATCCAATGTGACTCCAGTTTTTTATAAGAGATAGAATTATTGTCACATGGACAAAATTGTTTGTGAAAGTAATTAACATTTATTTATTTGAAAGTTACCTTTTTACTTTACCTACTTAATTTTACAAAATATGTAATCGGAACTTAAAGTATTAAACTTAGTCATCAGTTTCAGTCATATAATAAAAGTATTAGGACAGAAGTTCGTAAATTACCATAAAGACTAGAGTAGAGAAACTTTCCTTGTTTGACTCCCTTGTTTGTGTCCTTCAATTTAAATTATTTATTTCAATACCTTTACACCGTCGCTCGTCCTATAAAATGTATGACACGCATCAATAAAGTTAAAAATAAATCTGAAAACATAAAAAAATGGTCTTGTTTTATTCGTAAAATGGACTGGTAGCCTAAGTTACGGATTAGAGCTTGATTTTCACAATGTTGTTTAGAATCCAGCACATACGAAATTCACCCCTACAGCTGCGAAATAACGACACTCTCAAGGTCAAAGTCTCCAGCCGTATGTGCTGGTTACAGTACTGAGTCACAGAATAAATAATAGTGAAAGATGTGTTAATAAAAATTGATTTAGCACTTTTTACATTATCGAATAAAAAATATTTTTTTTATCAGCGACAAAATATCGGCCATAGAGTGCTTGTGCCTCGTGCTACTGAGACGTTAAACGAAACTGGCCTAGTGCGTTTTTTTTGTAAATTTTGTATAGGTACTGTAACACGGGCGATCCCGTGCTACAAAATAATAACTCCGGAAATGCGATTTATATACAATTTATTGCAGAATCATAAACACTTCACATTCAATCTAGTAAAACAACTGGAAATAACTTATATACGAGAAAAACCGATTCCTGGTGCGTTTTTCCACCGCACCCAGGAACAAACGCGATAGCACTGACTGAATCTATCAAAATCAGTTTAATTTTAAATAATTCAAATTTAGAACAACGCGGCCAGTACCAAAGGCAAAAGAGATGGCATGACCGATGCCACAGTACTTACTGGATTTTGTTGAAATATATTTGTTTTCAGTTGATAAGAATAAGAATAAGAAACATTTATTTCACTCTGTACTTTGTCTTCATGACAATTATGTCCTTTTGAGAATCTGTCTTTTTGAGAATCTGTCCTATTGAGAATCTGTCCTTTTGAGGATCTGTATTTTTGAGAATCTGTTCTTTTGCGAATAAAGGAAAGAAAAGATTACCTAGTACATACGCTACTTTATCTTTGACAGGCAGGAGCAGTGCAAGCGTGTCGCGTCGCGGGTGTGATGACCGCAGTTCGTTACACCCGCCGCCAGTTTCGGGTTAATGTGGGTAGGACAATGCATCGACGGTAGTTACAGTTTTAATGCATTTTGGATTAGATACTGTATTATTTTTATTTATTTATTCAACAAGTACATCCACATCATATACATCTCATTATATATTGTATCTTATTCTAAATGTAATATTCCGATGCATACAACTATAACGGAGTACATAGCTTACACAGAATTAGGTACTTACTTTAAAATACTATGATATAATATGACATTACTATTAATTAATGTTTTATTTAAATGAGACTAAAAACGAAAACTAGAAAAATTAACAAAAACTTTGTAAAAATAAATGTAATTTAAGATTTAAGAAACTTTGAAACTTTTTTCTTAAATGTAAAAGAGCTATCGTTAAAAATGTCGAGGTCACCGATATCAGTTTGAAATTTATTATAAAGGTTAATAAGTCTCACAATAGGAGACTGTAAACCAAGATTACTCTTTACAGGCGGGGCTTGGAAGATTCTGTCTATTTTATGCCTAGGATAAGTCCAAGTATTGTCAAAGTATTGCCAAGGTATTGCCTTTCACCACTTAAAGATAGAAAATGTTTGTTATAGATTATGAAATTTTGTTCTCTTGTCTCATCTAGTCAAATGTTCCATTTCAATTTTTCGTGGCCCAATAGAAAACTGAGTCGTTGTAGCATAGCACAGAATCTATAACTTAAAAAATATTGTTTAAAAATAATTCTGTGGTCTAAGTGTATATAGACGTCCTTATTGCCGAGGTAGCAATCTCTACTAGAATAAGTGTGTTAGTGCTTCATATAACCTACAGGTATCTACGTACTCTTGAGTTTTTTAAGTTCTTAAAGTGGTGAGGTCGGGGTATTTACAGAGCGCGCTTTTTACCTTCCACAATTTTTCTTTGAAATCTTCGCTCGTATCGTCATTAATATATTTGAACTAGAAATTGAAACAGTAATTTAACTTCCATTCTGCTAATATATACATCTAGTATTTACCTAAGAGTCTAGACAGATGGACTGCATTTTAACTGCATTCTGACTGTCCGATGGCAGTTCCAATACAGTCTGAATGCAGTTGCTACGACTGCAATTTAACTGCTTTCCAAATGCACGCTGCCGGGCGAGTCTGTCTAGACTAGACCCTAATGTCTACTAGCGTCACTGGCCTACTTATTCAAGCGTTTAGTATGGCCAGAATTACACAGACAAATTCGTACCAAATTCTCACGGTATGTGAACTATAAATTAAACAACTAATTAAAAACCTAATGTCAATCGTCAAGCCTGTATGATTTAATTCCTTCCCAAGGATATTCGAGGTCGATGTACTTTTACAAAAAGCTGTCAAAGTGCGCCCGCGTTGTCTAATGATCGTTAATCTGGACAATAAAGGATGTAATATGTTCGGGGGACCCGAGGACCCTCTATTTTATGGACGTTAAGTGTACCTATAAATAATGGCTTCTCTGAATACTCAATATTTAGTTTGTTTTTTAATTTTCACGGCACGAGTCCTTTTTGTGTTTGGCAACTTTTTGTTTTGTAGCTTTTAGATTTTTTTCGATTTCGGTGTGCTGGCTTAGCTGGCTGAGGATGGATGTAGTCGTTACATAAGCCATGTCAGAAGCCATTGGCGGCTCAATGTTTCTGACACCAAGGTTTGTGAGGTAGGGTAACCTCGAAACCCACACGCTAAGTGAAGTGTAAGGGTCGTAGTCCTGTCAGTATGCCGCATGTTGACATCACCTCGACTTCAGGTAACAGTGCCCGTACCCACCGGCGGGGGCGCGTCCATAACCGTAATCAAAATTGATAATCAGAGACGGAGCCCCTCAGGCGTCGTCTCCTTCACGATGTTTTTCAGTATTAATGCGCTAGGCCGTGGTCCGAGGCTCCCTCGAGCCGCCCCTAGACGTGTTGGTATATGTCATTTTTTTGGGGTAGAGTCTTTCGCTCCCCCGTAAGTCCGGTGAAGCTTGATCGGTCGTACTTTTTCGACACAAGCATAGGTCAATTAAAAAAAATGACTAGGATATCTGTAGTAGATAGTCCTAAATTAATAACGAACTTTGTTTAAAATACATTGTATAGTTAGACAAACTTTTATATATTTAATATCGTGTATATTGTGCCTTTGTAATATGTTCCAAGTAATATTGATCTTTACATATTCGTTTGCACAAAGAATATTCCAACAGACAGTTGAATGCCTTGACTGACAGTGCAATGGCCACCTCTGATATTTGATAAGTTTGTGTGTTCAATAATGAAATACGCTTTGTGAAATCTTATCGATTGAAAAACATAATATTTTATTTTAACCAAGAGTCGTATTTAAAATTGGTATGTGAGTAATACATAATAATATTATAAATGCGAAATTTTTGGTGTCTAACGGTTTATTTGATCTTTGTTTCTTTTTTTAATTGTTAATTTTGGGTATGCTACCCCATTCCGAAAGCCTATTTATAGAACGACGTTTCCCGGATGACAGTTAACCGACAGATCAAACTATCGAATGCTTGTTTCTTCAACGTCCATTTATTCGATGGTTCGTTTGACCGAATTTCTATTTATCGAAGCTTCAGTTTATTTCCTGTCGCTCTATCGAAATTATTATTAACAGGGGGCCGTTTCATGGTGATAAAATTTACAAATTCCAGAGACAATTCGACATTCATTGCGTAGCCGATATGATAGAAAATAAATAATTCACATTTGAGACTTACTGGACAAGCGATGAAAATATCACCGCATTTGTAACTTTCACTATTATTAGACAAGTTAAATGACCCCCAGAACTTTTATTTATTTTTCAATCATTTATTGATCGCTTACCGTTCTCGAAAATAACTTTATTACCTACTAGTTTTCCTTGGCGGCTCCGCCCACGTTAAGAGTTTATCCCGTAGGAATGAGGCATTTTCCCGCGGTAAAAGGTAACTTATGTTATTCAGAGTGAATGTGGCTTTCTAATGGTGAAAACATTTTTGAAACCGGCATGGTAGTGAGTGACGTATGAACGGCCGAAGAAAACCGGCATGGTAGTTTTTGTGTTTATTTTTTACAAATACAGACACACACACACACATACACATATTACACGTGTTGGTGCTGTGTGTGTACCTACACACACAAATACAGATCTTTCCTCTCTTTAATATTAGTATAAATTATATTATAGTATGATGAAAAAGTAAAAATAATCTGGGTGATAGAAAATATAAAACAGTAGGTACATGCACTGGTTAAAGTAAATAAAATTATACTTCAATTTTTTAAAATTATCAATTATTTTTACTGAAATATTAAAATAACTGCATTTTATTAATTAAATTATAATTTGTGAAGTTGGCTGTGTGAAGAAGGCTGTATGTTCCTGGTTCTTTGCTTTTGCTTTTTTTTGTCTAATTTGTCCAGGACAGGCTATAAGCTTTAGCCATACTGCCACTTTTGCATTTGCATTAGGTAGGTAGGTACGTAAAAAAAAAGTTTGCGCATCATTTTCCGAGAATTTTCTTTTTCATTATATTATAATGAAAAGCAGAAAGATTTGATTGTAAACAAACATACAATTGTTTGTTTGCATTGAACAGACTCTGAAACTACTGAACCGATTTAAACAATTCTTTCACCATTAGATAGCTTCTTTCATCCTGAGTAACATAGGCTACCTTTTACCGCGGGAAAATGCCTCATTCCCACGGGAAAAACTGTTAACGCGGGTGGAGCCGCGGCAGCAAGCTAGTATGTAATATATCAGTATGTAATATAGTCCGTAACCAAGGTTCGAAAATTGCTCGCTATAAACCAGGAAGGTATTGTTTATTTTATTTGCTTAGGCTTCTCATAGCTTGACGTGAGCTTCACTGAACTGGCAAGGGAGCTATGCTAATGTGTTGTTTTTTATAAGACATATAGGCAACACTGATAAATAGAATGTATGAAAAATGACAAATGGAAAGTTATGAAAGAATAACACATTGCGCTGAATTACTGGGATATGGTAGGGGAATGCTACTGAGTAAACTGCCTTAGTATAAGTTGAAAAATATTTCGAGAAAATAATGCACAGTTATATTGAATTTTCTACAAAACGAAATTCGGTGAAACGAACCATCGGTATATTAACTTTCGGTGAAGTAAACTATCAGAGAAACAAGCATTCGATAGTTTAATCTGTCGGTTAACTGTCATCCGGGAAACGTCGTTCTATAAATAGGTTTTCGGAATGGGGTAGCAAACCCTTAATTGGTTGTGTTTCGAAATTGTCAAGAGGCTTTATCTAGCCTAGTGTGTTTAAAGACAGCTGTTTCTATTAAAATCAAAATAAAATCTAGAATCTGGAACAGTATGCTTTTAGTAGTAAGGAGCATAAAGGCTATTTTCCTTTGATTTTAATTTACGTCTAGCAGTTGTCTTATAAATTTTCAAATAGCATTGGTTCTTTAGAGTGTACCGCATGTGGTATAGCTTTCACTACCGCTGTGCTGACTTCATTATTTTTCCGATTTCTTTAGTCTCCTTGTTGAACAGGATATTGTTGTTGAGAATCTTCGAGACCTATTCGGTCCTGCTAAACTTTACCCCTACCATGAGTTGCTAACGTAACTTACGCGCTCGATATCGACTACGTAAACGTGCATTTAGTATGGAGAAATTTTACTTCAGATAACTGTCAATAGATGGCGTAGTTTTAATTCCATACTAAATGCACGTTTACGTAGTCGATATCGAGCGCGTAAGTTACGTTAGCAACTCATGGTAGGGGTACTGCAATGTTTGCACGGTACTGTCCGTATCTTATCGCGTGGTGGTTATCTTGCTAATATCTGCGCAAACACTGCTGAGGACACCGGTGTGGTGTTTGTGGGTTGTGGCGAGTTAAATGATATGAGGTCTAATTAATCTTCAAGTTGCTTCATGTTTTGTGCCTGACTGAATGTAGTTTTTCAGCCGAAGCAGAAATTTATGGTTCTTACGGGAGTTTTCTTTAGCCATACTAAATACAATGATTTCATGACTTGCAATTTAAATGAAAAGTTTGTCCGATATAAGTAAATGACTCAAAATTGTATTATATTGTAGCTTGTCAAAAATGAAGACGATTTTTTGGCGACAGTTTTTCTAAGTACCTTTTAGCCGAGGATAAAACCTTTGGTTCTGTGGTGGAAAATAGGTCAATGGTGGAATCATTTTCGAGAATTTATTTTAAAAAAACGTACACATAACGCACATGCCTGTTTCTAAAGGTATGCGGTAATTTTCACACGTATCAGTAAATTAATACATTCCTCATTTACACAGAGTGTGTATTATAAATTGCTATACCTTCGAGTAGGTACGAGCTATCTTATCGGCATTCGTTGAAATAATGTCTCTTTTTATTTTATCAATATAAATATAGGTGACCGGGGAAAAATAAAAAACTGACCGTCTTACAAAAAGCTAATCACACGTTAAACGCGTGTCTAAAAAATCTATGACTTTTATTTTAACAAGATGTTTAGGCACGCGTTCATCATGTGTTCAAGACAGTTCAGACTCTGTTTCTTACTTAGACCTGCCGCCGCCATTCTAAATGTGGTTTTAGTTTCAGTAATAAATTAATTATGTACAGTACAGTACTACTGGCTGACTGGCAAGGTCAACACCTTAGTAGGCCTACTATGTAAGTATCGACAGGCTCGAGAAGCTGTCAAACGCGACATATGAGAGCGCAGCGCCCGTATTCCGTAGCGGTAGTGGTGGATTTCGTAAACTGCAAATGTCCAACCGTATGTGCTGGCTTCTGTACTAATTAAATCATGTTTAGGATAATACCTCTCTATCAAGGGATACGCCCTAAGCACTAAGTGTGCTTAGTTGTAACAGACACAGTCTAGAATTCTAGATGAATACCTAACCGTAGAATTTAGTCAGTTTCTTAATAATTCGCTCACATCTCGTGTAAACAGCAAACAACAGAACAGAGAGAAAGCCGCGAAGTTATTAGCAGGTTTCCTTTTGCGCACGGTGCGCCCACGCAGTATCGCCGACGCCTTTTTAGGAAAAACTGCTGCGGCCCCTTTCACGAATCCACAACCTATACTTAAACTCCATTCGATTTACATTACGCATCCTATAAGATATAAGTTTTATTTTAAGGCGTGCAGTTGAGACAAGTCGACTAGGCAAAGGCAAAACTTAAAAATTGGAAATTGTGACTCTGAAATGAAGCCGTATATCATTTAATAAGTTCATACATGCATAGCGTCGTTGTGACAATTTAAAGGTATATTGATTCTTTAAAACCAAAAGTATATAAAACGATTCATTGCCAACAGGCGATGGAAATCTTCTGTGTAATATTTTAAGCATTAGCAGAGACAGAGCTGTTAATTTTGATCAAGGCTTATATGGAGGTTAACGGTTTGTTTAGGACCAGAAGTTTAATGATACTTATTTTATTATAGCTCTACATAAAACAACTACTTTGTATGAAAAGTACACCAGCCAGCACATGCGGCTAGACATGATGATCTTGAGAGCGCCCGTATTCCGTAGTGGTAGAGGCGAATTTCGTAGTGCGAATGTCCTACCTCTCTGTACCTACATATTTGAGATATATGTTTAGTTACACATTAATACAAATATTTGTAAAAAAAAAAACGGATTCATTAATTATGATAGAAAACAATAAGGTCATAAAACATACCTATATAACATACCTACTATTGCAATACTAATGCAAGTTGTGTAACTGCTGGTCCAATAGGCGGGTAGGTATTCCCAAAACTACGCAGTTGTGCACGAACGCGGCACGTGCAATGTTTGCTGATGTGCATCGAAACAAAGAGGAGGCAAAGGAACAAATTAGAAAATGGCGCAAACCCAAAAAATACACCTACACCTTGGCGCCATGCGTTATTTTGCGGAAATTAAATGGAACTTTATGGGTACTACCATCGACGGGTACTACCTACTTCCTTTTTTGTGTAAGAGCTGTTTACAGTTATATATTATTTAGGGCCTGAATACAGAATAATATACCTATATAGGTAATGTACCTAATAGGTACCTATGGATAGAAATGTAAAATCCCATTATTGCAACGATAATGGTTCTCTTCTTTTTCTTGTCCCTCAGCAGGGATATTGGGCTCTTATAACAAACAATAATGGGTTATTATAACTGAAATATCGTAATATCATTAAACACTTTAAAAGAGGCGTGGTAGGTGCATTTACGCCTATCGTGTCGTCGAATCGTAAAATCAGCCGTTAGAAATAAAAATTTGCTTTGAAACGTGGAGATTGAAAAATATGGGTGGGTGAAATTACCAAATAAACATGATAAGATCCATAAAACATATTATTATCTAAATTACTTGTAACGTGTCATGGAAAACCATGTTTTACAAGGATCAGATAAAGCGGAAAATATTAACATTTGCGTTGTATAAATAAAGAAAAAGAAAGTGCATTCTACTTGACTGAGCCTGCCCGTCTGGTTAACCCACATATTTTGCGCTGTTATCTTATCACCAGTTACTATTGTGACGCGTTCCACTGGTATTTAGATTCAACTTACTTTGATGGACACGTACGTAAGTGACCATATTGTCCTTCATGTTTACTTATGTATTCTTCATTATTATATTATTTATTTATTTACTATTCTTTAAAAAAACTTGTTTTGCGTTTGAATGACACCTAAGCTTCGACAAGGGCGCGGCTCGCATATACGTACCTACCCTAATTTCCAAGAGAATTGATTGATTCCTTCGGAGTTCTTTTAGTCTTACATACTCCGTTAGACTCGTTGGTTTATTAACACGTTCACGGACATATCGTCCAGTGATATTTTTTTAATATGACACATAAATTTTCATACAACGGCTACAGGCGGGCTGTCAAAAAAGAGGTACATTGTATTTTATGATATGACAATACCGGCCTGAAACTATGATGCGCTGACGGCTGCAGGCGAAGTGTTAAATTAGGCAAAAAACTATGTGCGTGCTGGCTAGTGGCTACTGTATTTCTTAGGCTATTCCCCACATCTATACATCTAAAAGTACAGGCATGTGCACATAATGATAACTACCTACCTAATAAATAACATACCAAACTTGAATATTGATTTATCCAAATCCTCTTCAGTGAGTGGGAAAGTGACTTTAGCGTTTAGGTATAGGTACACATACATATTATTAGGTGAGATAATTACAAAAAAGTGCTACAAAAAAAAAAACTGCCATTTACACGTCAATACTTACCCATTTCCAAAACTACAAAGTTTTCTTTCTCTATGTCACGGTTATTTGTACTAACACGGTTATACAATATAGTTAGGGAGCGATCAATCATGTTTATAGAGCAATCTTCGCGGCAGGGGCAGTCAGCTGGCCGCTCCACTTGCCCTTATAGACGTCTCTATTGACCTTTGATCACCTTTGCTTCGCTTCATTAATACTTACTACATAAAACCGATTTTGTGGCGTAGTAGTTTTTTTTTTATTGACCTAATCTTGTGTCGAAAAGGTACGTACGTACGACCAATCAGGCTTCACCGGACTTGACCGCTGTCTCCTAATCGGGAACCGTTGCTTTGAATCCCGAAACGTACCTACCATTATTTTTTAGATTTTCGATTTTATATGTACAGTAGGCAGCACATGCGGCTGGAAATTATGAATTTGAGAGCGCCCGTATTCCGTAGCGGTACGGATGAATTTCGTAGTGCGAGTGTCCCGCCGCATGTACTGCTGGCTTATGTACCTACCATCGTACCTACTCATTTATTCGACGTTCTATTGAAGCAAAACATGGGAGGAAACCTGCACACTTAGAAGAAATTCAAAGGTGGTTGAAATGAGGCTGAGCAACCCGCACTGGGCCAGCAGCGTGTGTTGGCGTGGTAGACCAAGCCTCAAGCAAAGCCTCCAATAGGCCCAAGCCCCACTGTGGGGACGACGTATATCAGCTGATAATAACGTTTATTTCTTTGTAACAGCTTATTTACTGTAGGGTGCAGTATTACAATAATATTTAGGTACAAAAACTTTAGCAATATTTATTTATAAACATGACATTATTGCGAAGACAGAGTTTACCAAACCGCAAATCGAAAAGCCAATTGGTATTAAATATTTCGATTAAACTTTTCCTCAACTGTTTCTAAGAATCGATTAATAAAGGTGGGTTCGTATGCTTTAGAATCTTATCGTAATAGTTAGAAAGGTTCTGCGTATAGTTTATATTGCTTATCAGATTATTGTTGTCATATTTTCCGGTCTGAATTATTATTATAATAAAAGTGTTATCGGTTTCCTAGTATGGTATTGAAATAATTGATAACATTGAGTGCTAAGGAAGTGCGTAGTAGTGAGATTATTTCAGATTCAATAAATGGGTTTATGAAAAATGTTGCCGACGTCAACGACTGGTCACAACTGCCAAAGATTTTAGATTACACCTAACAGAATGCCCTTCAGGTAACAATGCCTGTACCTACCGGCCGGCAGCGGGGGCGCGGCCATAATCAAAATGAAAATTAATTTATCAGAGACGGAGCCGCGTTGGCACATGACTTTTTTTGGGGTAGAGTCTTCCGCTCCCCCGCAAGTCCGGTGAAGCTTGATTCGTCGTACTTTTTCGACTCAAGCATAATAGGATAATAAATAGGTAAATTAAAAAAGGACCTTTTCACGGCACGCGTTTCGTACGTTGTTGGTGGCGTATCTACCTCTTGTAAATGTATAATAATTGTCGTACTATTTGCACTTAGTTCGTTACAGGTATTCAATTTAAATACAAAGCACTTTTGCTTATTCCACGCATGATACATTATTTCTATTTAAAGGACTTTGATCTTTTGATTCCGATAAATTATCGCTCTTTTCTTTCCAGTTTTTTTATTCAACCTTTTGAAATGCTTAATAAAAGTTCAAAAAGATTAATATTCGAAATGAAACGTATGTGCAAAGTATCGTAAAAACATGTCCAGAATAAATAATAGCTTGTCAAACAAAATACCTACCTACTGATATATCTTTGGAAATGTAAAACTTTAAGAACTCACGGTATTTTCGTCCAAACACTTAAAGACGTTTCTGGGAAACCAAATTAAACCAATAAAACTTAAAAGTGATGGATGCACGTTAGCGGGGTTTTGCATTAATTATTTCTTAGAAAAACTTAAATTAATGGCGATTTTAAATTGAAGTTTGAAAGTTATTATTCTTAGAAATAATTTAGACTATAATGAGCGAAACGTGACATTTGAATTTTAAGTAGATTTTCCTAGTAGTTTCTTTTTAGGGTTCCTAAAACTTTCGTAGTAAACTTAAACAAAAAAAACAGAATCCTTATAGGATCACTCGTGTCGTGAGTCTGTCCGTCCGTTCGTCTGTGACGGCCAATTTCCTCCGAAATTATTTTGTCTATATTTTCATACATGATTATTACAGTGCCTTTCAGTAACTTTAATTCAAAGTAGTAAGCACCGTTAGTTCTATTTCTCCCATGTAGGGCGAGCTCTAAATAGCTTCACTGCCGCTGTTTGCTCCGAACAAAGGAGCGCTGTGGTTTCCATCCAGCTCTAAATAGTTTACGGGCCGATAAATGGGACGACTTTGTTTCCATCTTACAGAAATAGACATTTGTACGCACAAGAGCGGTCAAGTTTTTCACCCACCTTCCCGGAGCAAACCGTTGTCTCATTTTGTATGAAAACATACAGGCTCACAATTCTCTTTTTTGACAGGAATTAAGATGTCTTCACCTACTACAACCATGCATGGTATAAATACATTCACCAGAAAGTTACTCATTGTATCTTTTCAAAAATGGATTTTAAAGTCTAGACAGTAGAGTGCAATGCACGTGCGTACCAATATTTGTTTCGGAAGTGACCCCATTCCTGTGAAATTGCCCAATGTCGTGTTCTTGCTTCTCGGTATCGTGTCTAGGTCTTTTGTTATTTATTGTAAGAGTGTTGTTTAACCTGATTATCGTGTCTTGTCTTATAATATTGTCTCGTTAGGTTATTTTGGTTTTCGCGTAGGTACTTTTTAATTTTTGTTCTACTCTTGGATCTGCCAGCTGCCAGTCCACTAACTTCAAACTTCTTGTTTTAATTGGTCATTGAAGCAGCGTCCGGAGCCGAGTACCTAGTAAAACGCTCGCTTTACAATGTGGAGTTTGCGAAGGTTCGGGGTTCGATTTCCGGTAGGGCACTCGCCGAACAAATATCACGGTTGAAACTAAAGCATTATTGAAAAACCTTACAGCACAAAAAACGTCTTTTAACATATTCCCTTAATATGCAAGCGAGTAAAATCACTGGGAGAGCTACCCTAAAATCCTTAACCTTTCTTGCGAGAAGGAAGATATCACAAGAGGATTTTTTTACTGCGCATCCTAAATCTATGTAACATACCTACAACATGTGTACACACACTTAAAGAAACGAAACTACGGACCCGTAATGTGACGCGTGGTTGTTGACAAAATCTGACCCAATTAAAATAAAACTAAAGCTGTAAAAACAAAGCACAGTGATGAAAATGCCACGAATGGGCGCGTCACAGCCGAGCGCACTCGCTGCGAATCACGTACACACACACAATCGGCTGAAACAACATTACATTACGGACTATTCCTGTTTCTACTACCAGCTTGGTCATCGCAGGGGACATCAGGACAAACATACGAAAACCAGAGCAAAATCCAATCCAAATCCACTAATAAATCACTACATAGTATAAAATAAAGTCGCTTTCTCCGTCCCTATGTCCCTATGTCCCTATGTCCCTATGTCCCTTTGTACGCTTAAATCTTTAAAACTACGCAACGGATTTTGATGCGGTTTTTTTTAATAGATAGAGTGATTCAAGAGGAAGGTTTATATGTATAATACATGCATAATATACTGAAGGATAACCCACAATAACCATTTTCCCGTGCGGAGCCGGGGCGGGTCGCTAGTATTAAATAAAAGTACTAATATTAAGAGTAAGAATTTATGGCAAAGAACAAAGGTACCTAATGCTAAGACACCCGTTTAAGAACATCAATTTATATGAAATCGTCATTGAAGCAAACTCTAATTATGTCTATTCGTTTTATGAAACAACTAGCTTTTTTGTGGGAATGAGGCATTTTCCCGCGGTAAAAGGTAGCCCCAGGGTGAATGTAGCATTCTAATGTTGAAAGAATTTTTGAAATCGGCGCCATAGTTTTTGAGTTTATTCATTAAAAACATACACACAAATATAAAAAAAACTTTCCTCTTTATAATTAGTATGGTAATACAATAATTTATGCTGATATTGATCCCCCAATTTCAACTCAAGTCACTCTTGTTCTTCCCTTAAAACTGTAAAGTAAAGTTTTCAGAGTAATCTGTAGGTATACTTTTCTCAAGAACATACACACATACACATACATTTCACAATTTTCAGGATTTTAGCTTATGGGGAACAACGGGAATAAACCGACATGACATACAGTTGTCGTATCGCGATGTTTGGTGACGCAGAAGAAAGCTGGACTTGCGGTTAACATTGGCTGTCCTCTATTTTCCTCACAGATGATTGTTGATTGGACGAATGTGGGAGAAAATATTCCGCGTTTGTCAAGCAAATGTTATATTACACCCTTTAAAGACGTTCAAAAGACTTCATTTCGTTTCCATAAGATTCCTCGGTGTCATTAATGTTTGGTTCATTGCCATCATCGTCATCGTCGTTAGAAATTCAGCCCATAGACGTCTACTGTGTGGTTTATGACTTACTAGCTTTCCGCCGGCTCCGCCCGCGTTAACAGGTTTTCCCGTGGGAATGAGGCATTTTCCCGCTATAAAAGTTAGCTTAAGTTACTCAGGGTGAATGTTGCTTTCTAAAACGGTGAAAGATTTTTTGAAATCGGTTCACTATTTTTTGAATTTATTCATTACATACACACACACACACACACACCCAAGGAATAGGTAGCACTAGCAGTCTACCTCTGTGACTTTTTTGGTCTCGTCACAACAGTTGTGACGTCCCAGTTACTTTGACTAATTCTATAGTATCGGCCAAATTGCAACGTGGGAAGTGATATTAACTTGCCGGATCAAGAAAAATTTTTAGTTAGGCAGTTCTATCACAGTAGAGGTTCTATTAGCTAGTCAAGTCAAGTCAAAAGGTTTTTATTAGAAGTAATATTTTACAAATCACTTTTCGACGTCAAATTTTAATGGAGTTACCAAGTTTTGCTCAAACAGGGCTGGCTCTCGCTAGCTAACCAGCTAGCTTTTTTTTCTTTTTTGTATTTACCTATGCTTGAGTCGAAAAAGTACGACGACGACGGATCAAGCTTCACCGGACTTGACAATCTAGCTACGAGTAGCTACGAGTATTAACTTATGTACACTGGGACAGAAGTAAACAAGCGGTATTTTATCAACGTTAGCTATCACTAGATATGTACAATACTTGTAAAATGTAATTGTTTGTTCAATCGAGTACTTACCAACATAAAATAAAACCATCTACTCTGCCCTCAGACGCGAAGTGGGTCAAGGTAAGTGGACATAAACAGACATACACGTTGATAATATGTAACACAGAGTGTTCCGTCGGTTGACTTCACGTTGACTTGACCATACGACAACTAAATAAATATGTGATGTGGGGACTTCTCACACACGGCCATCTGATCACAAACCAGCCCCCGTAACATGCAGTGCTATGACAAAAGTTTGTCGCGCGAGAAACCCGCTATATTGAAATATCCTCCAATAGGATAAGAGAATACGCACGACAAAATTATGACTGTCACGCGTGGACCGGACATGTTAGAGGGGCAATATAGTATAGGCAGCTTAGCAAAGCCTATACTATATTGTCATGGGCGTCAGACAACCTAAAATCTGGCTTGTACCTAAAACTATAATCTTATTACAGTAGCCAGCACATGCAGCTGGACATGTTGACCTTGAGAGCGCCTGTTGTATTCCGTAGCGGTAGGGGTGAATTACGTAGTGCGAATGTCCAACCGCATGTGCTGGCTTCTGTGCATACACACACACCAATATGTCTTCAGTCGTCTTGGAAAAGGAAGAGTTAAATTTGGTCCAATTTAAAGCGTTAAACTCCTTAAGTGTTTTTATTCTGAAAATACCTAAGCTAATGTTTATTTGTTAGGTAGAAAAAAATATCATACCCCTTTGTAGCCTAACTTCTTAATATTTTTAACCTAACTATTAAGATTGAAAACGGGATATTTACCGTGGTACCGTGAAAGTTTTAAAAGGCATATTTTTAACCTATCTTCTCCTAAATCAGTGTAGGTTTCCCAACATCCTGTATATGTTATACCTACATACATGAGTATTCAGGGTAGGTTAGGTATATAGAACAATGACAAGCCAAGCCCAAAGCTGGTCCGGTCGGTCCAATAAATTAATTTGCAAATTAAATTAAAACGCTGAATTGGTTTCGGAGAATTCATTATTATAAGTAATGAAGTGTTTACTTAATGTTACTTTTTTCGGAATGTACTTTTAGGGAAAGGTAAAATTAACTCTGTAATAAAATATTATAAGCAGCAAAAATTAAAAAGTTTCGATAATGGCTGAGTGAAATATAATTTTGAAATTTCAATTGAAAATAATCATTCTAGGAAAAAAAATAGATACCTATATTATATTCAAACTGGCGCCCCCCCCGACTTCGCACGGGAAAATGATAATTGATTGTGGGGGATATTAGGCATGTATTATACATATAAACCTCCCTCTTATATCACTCTATCTATTAAAAAAAACCGCATCAAAATCTAAATCCGTTACGTAGTTTCAAAGATCTAAGCTACTTGTACATAGGAACAGATAGATTATACTTCCCTCCTGTCACTAGATGCACTACGAAACACGAAGATCGGTTATCTTGTCTTATTTCAAACACTTGCCAATTATGGTATTAGGTGGTATTAGTTGTTTGGGCCCTATGAGCTCTGCTCACCCCGTTAGGGAAAAAGAGCGTATATATTTAATTTTTGTATGTAGAAAATGATATTTTCATGTCATGTCACGTGAAAAAGGTTTGTTTGTATGAGTTGAGTACTTATTATGAGTTTTGGTTTTCATTTACCTTATTTATTTTCAACAAGAAATTTTATCAACTTTTCGCCACACAGCTCCGCCCGCGCTTACAGTCTTTCCCGTGGGAATGAGGTATTTTCCCGCGGTTAAAAGTAGCCTATGTCCGTCCCTAAGGTATTATTCTATCTCCGTACCAAGTTTCATCAAAATCGGTTTAGTGGTTTTGGCGTGAAAGCGTAACAGACAGACAGACAGAGTTACTTTCGCATTTATAAGATTAGTAGGGATTAATTTGTGTTATTCGGTGATTCCAACGCGAAATACTCAATGTCGAAGAACAATATGAAGAGGATACTGGTAGGAGGGCTGTGTCTATGCGAAATCACCATGAGTCACGCAATACCTAAACAAACATAACTATTCTGTCGCGAAAATACCGCCGAACTGACTCTACTACTCTGGCTTTGAAATAAAGGCCATTGTACTTTGGTTCATGTTTTTGATAAGGTGGTTGTATGTTGCTTTATGAGCAAATTGAAATTTGTATCGTTTGACCCATTTGTCCGCTGAATTCCCTGCTTGGGGGCGAACTTTGTTGATTTATAATATTGTTTACCGGTATAATTTATCGTAGCTTTTTGCGTAACGAAATTATTTCGCAAACCCTATTATTTTTTGAAATTAGTTTTTTAATGAAATTACGAAATAAGCCGTTAATTATTTAATGATCTTAGAAATAATTGCTAAGGCTAAAGGTATATCATTATCTTCAGGCCATGGCGGTAACGTATTTCGTTCGGAGGCTAAAAAAATATTCATTTTATATGATCTCAATCACAAACGTCCGTAGATAATAAAAAAAATGTACCAATACCATAAGAAACACACTACATACTACTACGGACTACCAACTACTACTTACTACTCCTACTACTATTACTGATCATACTATTTTAAAGATAAAAATTCTCAATTTAGACAAACTGTGATGAAACATCCTTAGACAAATTGTTATTTATTATAAGGAAAAACAGACAATCATTAGGAACTTTAATTAGTTTTAATTTGTTCTACAATTAAGTCTAATAATAATAAAAATAGACATAAAACAATAACAAAGAATAGTAAATTACGACTGTATAAATTCTAATACACTAGAACATGAATTCCATGACCTTACCTCAAGGCTTTTTCTTACATACACATATACATACGTACCTACCTACTTGTGGTTTTACATAGTTTATAGCATACATAGTTTGACCCTCGGTAATTTGTATGCACTTTGTATTATAAAATAAAATGATTATTATAATCGGAGACAGAAGGTCGCAATAAGTTATCTGGTATTTTGTCCAATGTAATAATGTTTTGTTTATATGACTATTGCTTGCTGTTTTTTTAGCCGACTTCAAACTTCATAGGTACTTCAAAAGAGGTTATCAATTTGACCTGTATGTATAATTACTTCAAACCAGCTAAATTTTCTATATATCTTATATATAAAATTCTCGTCTTATATATAAAACTAGCTGTCCGCCCACAGCTACGCCCGCGTTCCTTTTTTTTTTTTTTTTTTTTTTTTTTCGAATCGAACACTGTGACACGAGAATCTTATATATAAAATTCTCGTGTCACAGTGTTCGATTCCATACTCCTCCGAAACGGCTAGACCGATTCTCATGAAATTTTGTGAGCGTATTCAGTAGGTCTGAGAATCGGCCAACATCTATTTTTCATCCCCAAAAAAAAAAAAAAAAAACAACGCGGGCGTAGCCGTGGGCGGACAGCTAGTTTATTAATAAATGTAGGTATCTATCACACTAATATTATAAAGAATTCAAAAATAATTTCACCATTAGAAAGTTACATTTACCCTGAGTAACATAGGCTACCTTTTACCGCGAGAAAATGCCTCATTCCCAGGGGCCCACGGAAAAAACTGGTAACGCGGGCGGAGCCGCGGCGGAAAGCTAGTATTTAAATAAAGAAACGTCAATTATGTACGCGTTGTCCTTCAAATTGGTTAATATTTTTTGGTTTTACTTTCTCATTGTCAGAGTTTACGTGAATTTTCGCAAGAGGAAAACGTTTCGCTCCCCGAAGCCCAAGAAAAATAAATTAAGCGTGCGAAGCCGCAGGGCACACATCTAGTGAAGTGTAATTTATGCCGAGGCAAAAACATGCAACAGTGTCGCATGCGACATAAATGAAATGAAATATGTTTTATTCGAAGTAAGATTTTACAAATCACTTTTCGACGTCGAGGCGAGTTCATAATTTGGCTGTCTTCTGTGGAGAAGAGCTCGCCGGAAGAAACTCCACAGGCGTGGCATCTTTTCAAAATACTTTACAAAATTATTATTTTATACAATTTGATTATTATATAACAAAGAGTGCAAACGAAAATATGCAATTTGAAGAAGGCAACCAGTCAAAGTAGAAAAATTAAACTATACAACCAGTAAAACAACCGGCAATCGACTAGAGCAGACCAGTCCCCCCAAGCAGCACCACGTTCACGGGTTTGACGTATGGGTCAGCCATCGCCGGGCTCAACCATATTAGAGTAAAGTAATTGTAAGATGCGAAATTTTATGTTATGCTACAAATAGAAAATAATATAGCGGGATGCGGCAGCCTATTGAACGCCAAGACAACATCGTTTCTAGATAATTTACGAAGAGTCTTACTGTGAAATTTGTTTATCAATTATGCGGCATGCGACACTGTTTCATGCTGTTGCCTCGACATAATGGAGAGGCTTAGGGATTATAAATAATAATATGGTTTTTAAAACTTTCACGGTTGTTTTCATAACTACTTATTAAGATTTAATGCGGGGTATAAATACCACGGTAAATATCCCGATTTAAATCTTAATAGTTATTATAAATATGGATTATAGAGTATATAACAAAAAAATATAAACATAAATCTATGCTTCCGTGTCAGCAGATCATCGGATCATCAGCATAAATCATTAATCATTTTAGTATTAAAATAGCCTATAGTGTTTACAACTGGCCAAGGCTAGATGCTGGTGAGCGTGACGTCATCTGTTTGTGCAGCCTTCGTGCTTTTTAGGGTTCCGTAGCCAAATGGCAAAAAACGGAACCCTTATAGATTCGTCATGTCTGTCTGTCCGTCCGTATGTCACAGCCACTTTATTCCGAAACTATAATACATATACTGTTGAAACTTGGTAATAGATGTATTCTGTGAACCGCATTAAGATTTTCACACAAAATTAGAAAAAAAAAAGAATAAATGGGGTCCCCCCATACATAGAACTGAAACTCAAAACCCATACGTGTGGGGTACCTATGGATAGGTCTTCAAAAATGATATTTAGGTTTCTAATAACATTTTTTTCTAAACTGAATAGTTTGCGCGAGTGACGCTTCCAAAGTGGAAAAACGTGTGTCCCCCCCTCTAACTTCTAAAATAAGAGAATGATAAAACTAAAAAAAATATATGATGTGCATTACCATAAAAACTTCTAACGAAAATTGGTTTGAACGAGATCTAGTAAGTAGTTTTTTTTAATACGTCATAAATCGTAAATCGCAATTTACCTTTCACTATTATTAAAACATTGATCAAAGTTACAACGAACTACAAAAACTTTCATTTTAAGTTACCTACTTGCTGCTACGGAATCCTTCATGGGCGACTCCGACTCGTACTTGGCCGCTTTTTGTCTGATAAAGCTGTTTTCATATTCGTTTGTTTCTCGTTATCTTTATGTGTCAAATGTCAGACGTTATGTAGGTAAACACAATGAGTGTAAGGCGTTGTCCTAATAGAACGCGACTACGCGATTCGCGCGAATTTTACTCGTACGAACGCGCGATCAAACATATTAAAGTCGAATAGGTGTCCTAATAGACGATCGCGCGATTGAACGATTTCTTCATACATTTGACAGTAGCGAGTTCGCGCGAACTTGCGATGGTCGCGTAGTCGCGTTCTATTAGGACAACGCCTAAGTAGTTGTCCCAAAACTAATGCAAAATAAAAGAGTTCTCCCTACACTGTCCCTATTATAAAATAAACTTTTTTTATATATGGGAGAAAATGAAATGAATTTTTCACCCTGATTTCAGGGTAGGCTCGAGCCCCTCGGTGGGGACATATTTGAGCTGTTAATGATGATTTAAGGGAGAAAAGAAGATTTTTCTAGTAATGTTAAGGCAGTAATTATATCGCTTGTACAGAAGCCAGCGCATGCGGTTAGACACTTGCACTACGAAATTCACTTCTACCGCTAGGAAATACGGGCGCTCTCAAGGTCCGCATGTGCTGGCTGCTGTACATAAACTTTGCCGATGAACCCACACTAGTCAAAGCCTTTATCGAGGCAGGCAAAAAAATACTACCTTACAAATAACAAACTGCCGATAGCATGCAGTAACAACTTATCTTTCAGCTATACCGCATTGATATTACATTTTACATACCTACATAATATTAAAATTTATGTGTATGTATGTCTGACCTTAGTAACGTATCTCGCCTAGACGATCGGCGTTGGCTAGCATCGAATTTTGGATTGCTAATTTATTTAGCCCCGTTCTAACTTTAAAAACAAAGTCATATAAATAACTAGATGAGTCAGGACAAGACGTGCGTGCATGTCTTTAATTCAAATCAACATAAAAAACTTTGTGATATAAAAAGTCTATAAATTTATTCAAACCGTAATTTCGCCCGCATAATCCAAAAATTAAATGAAATGAAATCGTTTATTTTAACTTTTAGACATTCGTGTCAAATAAAATTACATTTTGTGGAGAAGAGCTCGCCGAATAAACTCCACAAGCGTTGCATCTTTAAATTATTTTTTTCTATCACTTGCTCCACGATGAACATTTTATTAATGTTTCTAAGAACAATTTTTTTGTGATAGATGTCAATACTTTAAAAATAATACCTATACTTCAAATTAAAACCATAAAACAAATGAAATAGTATCATTATTTGTATGAAATCGTTCTAAGCAAGAAATTCGCGTTTCCGAGAATACGCAAGTTCGAATCCTCTTGAAGGGGGTGGATCTTTTTGTTGTTTTTACGTTTCGAGCGAAGGTTTCGAGGATTAAAAAATTTAAAAAACCCACGCCGGATGTTAAAACATATTCAAATAAAAAACAAAATTTAAAATTTAAAAAACCCACACCGGATGTTAAAACATATTCAAATAAAAAACAAAATTGAAAATTTTAAAAAACCCACGCCGTATGTTAATATATATTAGAATAAAAAAAGATTAAATAACATTTTTGGAAATCCCCCGACCAGACTCAAATAAGATAAGAAATATCAAATAAAGAAATCTATAAAAAGAGTGATTTCTCACGAAATCCGCCACACAAACAACTAATTATGACCTTTCTTAGTCCTTACGTATACGTACCTACTTACCTTTTGGTTTCTCGTAGAAATAGACACAGCAATAATATTGATTAATTTAGGTACTATACATACTCATCTATCTAATAATATAATACAAATCCAATAAAACACGTCGGGGTCTGCCATTCCCTGCTCTGACATTAATAAATTTTATCATACCGTGAGTTTTACTTATTCAGAATCTACATTATATTTAGTTTTTAAGTAATATAAATAAGTAGTTACAATATTTTAACTGAAATTTCTAACAAAGAGAGCGATGATGGCAGCCCCCGACGTGTTTTATTGGATTTGTATTATATTATTAGATAGATGAGTATGTATAGTACCTAAATTAATCAATATTATTGCTGTGTCTATTTCTACGAGAAACCAAAAGGTAAGTAGGTACGTATACGTAAGGACTAAGAAAGGTCATAATTAGTTGTTAGTGTGGCGGATTTCGTGAGAAATCACTCTTTTTATAGATTTCTTTATTTGATATTTCTTATCTTATTTGACTCTGGTCGGGGGATTTCCAAAAATGTTATTTAATCCTTTTTATTCTAATATATTTTAACATTCGGCGTGGGTTTTTAAAAATTTTCAATTTTATTTTTTATTTGAATATGTTTTAACATCCGGCGTGGGTTTTTTAAATTTTAAATTTTGTTTTTTATTTGAATATGTTTTAACATCCGGCGTGGGTTTTTTAAAATTTTTAATTTTGTTTTTATTTTAAACTTTTTGGAGAGTAGGTTACTTTTGTTTGTTAACTAAAACATATAATTAAAAATGACGACATTTTGTTTTCTTTGTGTTTCGATATTGTATATTATGCTAGTACCTAATTAAACATACATAATTTATTAGTATGCCTTCTTAAAACTAACTGGCGGTAATCAAAATGATGGATGTTGTTTGGATTTGGCAGAAATTTGGTATGTGCGATATTGAGACTACTAGTTACTTAGTGTCCAAGCGTTTCGTTGCCATTAAATATCAAATGGCACAAAAGCAGTTACAAAACAAAATAACAACATAAGCTGGGAGTACCTCCGCGCGGTGAAGGCGGTAACAGTTCAAACTGGCTAAAACTCCCCTTTTTGAGAACTCCTGTAGTACGAACTTATCTGGCTGCTGCAAGGCTCCCTGGTGGGTGGTCTACCGCCTCAAAACATGTCCAACAACCAGTTCCAAAATGAAGCCTTTTGAATGCAAAAAACCGCATCGAAATAGATTCAGTAGGTACTTTTTGAGAACTCCTGTAGAACCAACTTATCTGGCTGCTGCAGGGCTCCCTGGTGGTCTACCTCCATAAAACGTATCTAAGAACCTGCTCCAAGATGAAGCCTTTTGAATGCAAAAACCGCATCTAAATCGATTCAGTACTCTTTGAGAACTCCTGTAGTACCAACTTATCTGGCTGCTGCAGGGCTCCCTGGTGGTCTACCGCCCCAAAACATGTCTAACAACCAGCTCCAATATGAAGCCTTTTGAATGCAAAAAACTGCATCGAAATCGATTCGGTAGTTTTTGATAACTCCTGTGGTACCAACTTATCTGGCTGCTGCAGCGCTCCCTAATGGTCTACCTACATAAAACATATCTAAGATCCTAAGTTGAAGTGATACCTTTTTAATGCAAAAAACCGGAACTAAATCGGTCCATTGGTTTTCGAGATAGAAGGTAACAAACAAACAAACAAACAACCTCTTACCCCAAACGCATATACCGCCTCCGTTCCGTTCCGTCCGTCGTGGGTAAAAATAGAATAGAATATCCATCTCACTCATCCAGAAGTTTAGATCTGTGTATCGCTAAATGCTAATGGAGTGTTAATGCGGTCCGAAATAGAAGTTCGTTACAGAATAACATTGACTGGAACAAATTTGATGCGAACCTTTTATCTAAGTCTATAAAAGAGCGTCGGTGGCCCAGTGGCTAGGGCCATAGTCTTCCAATCGGGAAGTGCAGGTTGTAGCCTCGGCCGTACCAATATGTTTCTATTTTCGAATTCGTATGTGCGTTTATTCGACGCTTTTATGGTGAAGGAAAACATAATGAGGAAACCTGCATATAACCGCGATCAAATTCAAAAATTGTCCAACCCGCACTGGGCCGGCGTGGTCGACTATGGCCTATTTGTTTACCCTGATTCAAGTAGGCTTGACCTATTTCATTGTTCTGATTCTAATGGGCTGTTAACGAAGTTTTAGTAAGCATTAAAAAGCAATTAAGGATATGGAATTTTTTTGTATAAAGCTATGAACAATTTTCAAATGTACCTAACAAATAATTTCACTTATTATTTTATTATATTTGTATAAGTTCGTGCCTTACCTACCTACACAATCGCCATACAATCAGCAATCAGCAACCCTCCCGCCAATTTTCTCAGAACCAAAGAAAAGGCATTGAATCGTGCGGCGGCGTGCATGCCATATTATTTACTTACCTTCTTAAAATATACAAGGTCTTAACTAACATTATTTTATTGTATTGAAAGATTCTTTTCATTGACATTTGATTGAATACTTTCCTTTGACCCGCAAAAATTTGTAGTGCATAAAAAAGTTGCAATAATGTTTACATAAGTTGACTAGGTATATAGATTGCTTGCTTATTGCTTGCTTTGCTTGGAAAAAGTATACTTCAGTGATAGATTGATAAAATCTTGTAAATAGCGGACATTCGCACTACGAAATTCACCCCTACCGCTACGAAATGCGGGCGCTCTCAAGGTCAATTTTCCAGCGGCATGTGGTGGCTACTGTACATAAAGTTTGCCGATGAACCCACACTAGCCAAAGCCTATATCGTGGACGAATACCATTTAGAAGAACGAATGTAACTTGTAACTTGATGAAACGGCGCACTGTCTGTACTGTACTGTATATTGATAGAAAGAAATACTATGGCTCTAATGTCACTATGTCGCGTTTGACACCTTCTAGAGCTTGTCGCTTCTTACGCTGTAAGCCTACTGCGGTGCTGTGGTAGTACCCGATAAACCCACACTAGCCCAAGCCTATAATCGTGGGTACGAATAAGTACAATTTCACCCTGGAAGCACAGAAGAAAGATATATTTATTGTGCAGCTGCCCCTCTAACATGCCCAGTCCACGCGTGACTGACATAATTTTGTCGTGCGTATTCTCTTATTCTATTGGAGGATATTTCAATATGGCGGGTTTCTCGCGCGACAAACTTTTGTCATAGCACTGCATGTTACGGGGGCTGGAAGTGGAAGGTAAAGTAGAGGAACGAATGTAACTTGGTTTTCACGGCGCTCTGTCTGTCTGTAGTATAGTGAGTGGTTGCGTGAACTGGCGTGAAGACTATGAGTCATGTTCCTAGAAGCGCTGAGTGTGGAATTCACTCTCGACTTAACGCATCCGGTGCCAGTTTGAAGTGTATAGTTATGGATTAAGGTCAACGTGCAAGAAAACGATTGAATAAAAATATAATAAAAAAATATATAAAAACTCCTATATTGTATAGGAAGGAACCCTAAATGGAGAAAAATAAAATAAAAATCTACAAAACCATAGTTTAATATGGTTATATTAATATAAAGTAGTCGGAAGCCTAGGCGGTTCATCAATTCCGACACCAGGGTTTGTGAGGTAGGTTAACCTCGAAACCCACTCGATAATAAGAAGAAGAATATAAAGTAGTACCTAAACTCATATAAACATGTGTAGACATTGTTTATACTTCACCTTGGAGTATTTTATATATAACTTATAATAACAATGAGAACCTGAGAATTGAGAACCTCCTCCTTTTATTGGTGTCAGTTAAGAAGCTAAAATTTTTGATGAGAGTGACAAGTTAGACAATTACTCTGTCGGTGACTTAGAGGCTATGATCGTTGTATTCTACTTTTGGACGGCGCGGGTTCAAACCTCGGCACGTACCCATGTCTTGGCGATTTTCGAATAATTTAAGAATACAATTTCCTTTTAGATGACCTTGAACCGTCTTATGAAATCCATCCCTTCCAAGCGACCGTGACCTCTGGATAACTAAAACGAGAACTGCAGCATGAACGTAACGTAAAAGTCTGAGGTGTCAAATGCTATAATAGTGATACCAGAGTCATTATGTTGGATATGACATCTCGAGCTTCTCGCAATTCTGTAGTAGCTTTGCAAATAATTCAGTATTTCTATAGCTGTGACAGTATTCGAATTTATTATATACTAGCGACCCGCCCCGGCTCCGCACGGGAAAATGGTTATTGTGGGTTATTCTTGAGTATATTATGCATGTATTATAGATATAAACCTTCCTCTTGAATCCCTCTATCTATTAAAAAAAACCGCATCAAAATCCGTTGCGTAGTTTTAAAGATTTAAGCGTACAAAGGGAGGGACATAGGGACAGAGAAAGCGACTTTGTTTTATACTATGTAGTGACTAGTAGCATAGAGGAAGAATTTTTTTTTGGGTAGTGCGAAGATGTAATAAAAGGCAACTCGTTCCTGTCAACACCTCAGTGATTTGGTATTGAGATATTCAACCAATAGGAAGTCACCAATAGAAAGATGCATGCCCTTCGGGGCAATCGCAACCCCGTGACAACCCCCCCCCACCTCAGCTAGTTGACACAATGAGGAAGTGTCCTAAAAAAATCTAATTAGTCCGTCAGTTAGATTACTAAAAAATAATGTACACGTATTTTTTTTTTCGTCTGGGAAACGAAAAATGCCGACGATACAGCACTTTGAAATTTCCAGTAACGACACGCCGCCATACAAATTGTACGAAACATGTGACGTCATAGTACCCTTCTCATACATTTTGATTCGGTAAATCTTCGTCAAATTGAAAAAAATGAAAATGGTTATTGTGGGTTATTCTTGAGTATATTATGCATGTATTATAGATATAAACCTTCCTCTTGAATCCCTCTATCTATTAAAAAAACCGCATCAAAATCCGTTGCGTAGTTTTAAAGATTTAAGCGTACAAAGGGAGGGACGGGAACACCCAAAAATTACGAATTACTTATTCCCGAATTTGAAAATACTGAATTTGAAAACTACGAAATATTGTAATTTCGAAATTTTTAAATAACGAATTATAAAAATTACGAAATTTTAAATTCCTAATATTATAATCACGAAGATTTGTTATTCCGATTGTTAAATATACGAATGTTAAAAATTACGAATACTTTATTATACGAAAAATAAAATACCGATCTTTTATAATCACGAAAAATTAAAATCCCGATCGGAAATGTGATAATTCGTGATTTAGAAAAAAGTTTAATAAAGTTCAAGGTTGAAAGAAAAATAGTACCCGAATATAATAGGTTAAAGTACCTGATTAGTTCTGGTTTTATAGTTTAGGATGCATGTAAGGATTTTTGGCAAAAATACTACAGGAGCGGGTGCGAGCGAAGCGAGCACGGGACTTCTGGGCACCCCGACACGGATAGGTTAGGTTCGAAGGGTATGGCAGAAAGGAGCGCGGCGAGCGGAGCGAGCCCGCTCGTTCTGCCATACCCTTCGGGGTTAGGTTGACATGAATGCATGCCTGCTTGCATGCATGCATGCTTGAATGCACGCTTGCTTGCGCGCTTATTTGCACGCTTGCTTGCTTGCTTGCTTGCTTGCTTGTTGCTTGCTTGCTTGCTTGCTTACTTGCTTGCTTGCTTGCTTGCATGCATGCATGCATGCTTGCTTGCTTGCTTGCTTGCTTGCTTGCTTGCTTGCTTGCTTGCTTGCTTGCTTGCTTGCTTGCTTGCTAAGCAGCAGGCGTTTAATCATATTTCTTAATATTTGATTACTTGTAAGTAAAATTCGGGATTTTGATTTTCGGAATATTAAAACTTCGGGATTCGTAATTTTGAATATTCGATATACTAAAAAATTGTACATTTGAAACATCGAAATTATAATATTCGGAAAATTGACTTTCGTATTTGTAATAAATCGGTTGTTTGAAATTTCGTTAATTAACTATTCGTCATTTTCACTATTCGGAAATTTTAAATTCGGAATTGTGAATCATTCGGAAGTATGAAATTCGGAATTTTAATAATCGTCATTTTCAAATTCGTAAATAAATTATTCGGAATTATGTAGTGTACTCAGGGAGGGACATAGGGACAGAGAAAGCGACTTTGTTTTATACTATGTAGTGATTATACTAGCGACCCGCCCCGGCTCCGCACGGGAAAATGGTTATTGTGGGTTATCCTTAAGTATATTATGTATGTATTATACATATGAACCTTCCTCTTGAATCCCTCTTTCTACTAAAAAAAACCGCATCAAAATCCGTTGCGTAGATTTAAAGATTTGCATACAAAGGGACATAGATGGGGACATAGGGACAGAGAAAGCGACTTTGTTTTATAATAAGTAGTGATTATATATATTATTTATTAGCCTACTTGATCCCACTGCTGGGCAAAGTCTCCCCCATCTCTTTCCACCTCTCTCTTTCCTGAGCATGTTCAGACCAGCTGTTGCAAAAGGAGTCCAAGTCATTCCGCCATCTTTTTCTGGGTGTTTGTATTTATTACTACGATTTAAAATTAAAACAACATCGATATTACCAAATCTTTTTATTCAGATCTAGTCTTAACCACAAGTCATTAACTCATTACCTTTTCTGCGTTTCCTCATTGCTATCGGTTATTATAATAGTTAGTTGACTGCACTAATTCCGTGCAAATGGCTTTGTTTGGGCACAAAACATACAGCACAGAAGTTAAACAGAGAGTACATGAAGAGCAAATTGACCATGAACCTAAACTTTGGATTTCTTTCGGCTAACTAAAATGATGATGACGATGAGGTGCTTTTTAACAAAGCTCGAAGAAGCTCGAAGCTTGATGAAATAGATTATTTCTGATTCTGTTTCTGAAGAGTTGGGAAACTGTAGTGAATGATTTGATGCATTTTTTAAGATATCAATTTATTGTTAAGATATCTGAAAAGATACGACACGATGACGTAGAGTTTCTTCTAGTCATTCTTCTCCACAGAAGAAAGCCACCTTTCAACTAAATAAAATCTTTTGACTTTGACTTTTACGGAAGCAAAGACAGAAGAAACCCGAATATAAAAACAGTAAATACTTCTGCGTGCTCTCTGTTTAGTGGTCGTACGTGTCTTGCCGTTTTAGTCTCTGTGCACACCTGCGGGGTGCTCAGCTGATTGGTTGCCGGTTAAGGGTTTATCGCTGGCTTTGAGGAATGTCGCCAGGCTAACTTGACCCTCGTTAAACGTGAAAGACTTGTTTAATTTAGATTTTCAATTAAAATGCTAATTGGATTGCAGCTCTGCAGCAATTTGTACGCACCTTTGAAGAATTCTGACATTTGAAGTCGGGTTTTGTTTTTAAAATTACAAGTTCCTACGTTTTTAAAACGATTTCAAAAAAGCAGGTTCTCAAAATCGTATTTCATATGGTAACGAACCGAATTCATCTGTCCTTAAATAATAAAGTACAGAAGCCAGCAGATGCGGCTGGACATGTTGACCGTAAAAGCGCCGCGCCCGTATTCCGTAGCAGTAGGGGTGAATTTCGTAGTTCGAATGTCCAACCGCATGTACTGGCTTATGTAGCTATCCCAAAGAATAGGTAGCTTTCACCTGGCACTGGGTACTTACTAACTAATACATTAGTATTGGTTATTAAACCAAAAATCCCCAATTTGGGCAAGAGGGTTGGGGATCTCTGGGTCAAGTGCAGGGTGATTCTAATTCCGTAGCTGAAATAGTAATCCATTACAAATTGACCTCAATTTTTATTTTCTTAAAGATAATGAATATTACTTTCAGTCGGTTGACTGGGTTTTAAAGAAAGCCAGCTAACCTACATAAAGACAAAGAAGCGAGGGGTCACTTTAACTTGGCCGCGGTAAACTCTTTATAGAGTAAAACAACTTTATAAAATGCATTCGTTTTCGACTTTATTTTCAGGGTATAAGGTTAACATTAAGGTGGCAATATAATGGCAACTGCCTTAAAGGTTTAAGCAACTCGGCTGCACTTGCATTGTTGCAATAATGTGCAATGATCGGTTTCTGTTTACTTTGTTGGCTGCACGTGTGCCCTGTATACCCATATACTTCAAAACTTCAATGTGCGTACATTATTACATTGTTTTATGTACCTATCTATTACCATATTAGTTGAGACCTTTGATTTAAATTAAAACTACTAAACATTATAACTATAAACACTTAAAGTGTTAGTTAACTCTTAAAAGTGTGTGTAATTTTTGTTATCATCTACAGAGATAAGAAAAGACAACGCGCACTTTTGTTAAGATTTACAATATTAATTTTATTTACTAGGTACCTATACTAATCTGTGCGTGATATTATAATTTCGTATTTTTAACCTCTAAGCCATAATCAAAAGTCAATTTCCTTTATTCGAAATAAGATTTTACAAATCACTTTTCGACGTCGAGGCAAATCAAATCTTCCTTAAAGACCTTATGGTTCCTTATCTCTAAGGAATCTATAAAGATTTAAAAGCTAATTTTGTGAATATTAGATATCAGATAAATATAGGAACAAAAAACCACGAGGTGATAAAACCGTTGTAAACATTGGATATTTGGACAAAGACTCTTATCACAGCTGTAAACATTCGGCCTTAATCTCGTCATTCTTATCAGAGCGGACACTTCATAACTAACTCTAGCTTTAACAAACAACGGAACACAGAAAACAACACCTTGGCGATTGATAATAATTATAATGACTTGAAGAATACCTACCCATACACATAATAATGTATATGTTAACGGAAATGTATGAAATCCGTCATTGTATACAATTCCTAGGAAATGTATACAATGCCTAAAATCGCCAGGAAATGTATGAAATAAATGATATTAGACACATTTCCTAGGAAATGTATACATTATTATAAAAAATGAAAAGAAATGAAAATGGAAATGTAATACATTCAAGATGTAAATTGGAAAGCGGGGAAAGCAGAGCGAGGAGAGACTATTACAACAGAAGTATATAATAGTACTACTCGTACGAAAGGGAAATTTATCTCCCCGCACCAAAACAAGTTCCCCGACCGATATCCCTCCACTCACTGCATCCTGTAGGCGCCGCCAAACTCCGCCGGATGGTGTTGCGTGGTATTCGATGAATCATAAATACTATTTTTCTTTGATTTTCATTCACATCTGGTGGTTATCTGCTATAAAAAATAGAACCACGTTGATTCTTTGGAATGTCCCACCTGTGGTATTGCGTCACCCGATCAGGCAAATGCTTGCGATAGTGCTGCTTAAACATTCAGTGCCTATATACCAGCCATAAATAAGAATAAATAGTTAAATTTTAGAGTGTAATTACTAAAAAAAACCTATATATTTTATATTTATTTTACCTGGGTGACTTTCTTTACATAGTTTTAAAAAGGCTTTTGCTTTTACGTTGTGGCGTAAACGAAAGACTGTTGACTCAAGCTTTGTTTAAAGTTTTTGTGCTATATACGCTGTAAAAAATATTAAATAGCAGATTTTTAAATTTAATTATTAAAAATAAAACCTTATAAAGATATTATATTTTACCGCATGATTATTGCATTATTTCAACAAGAGCCTTGAAAAAAATTTTAATTTTCAGTTTAACAAAGTGTTTCATTTGTAATATTCACAGATAACTCTGATTCTCAGTTAAACACGAAGCTTTGTTCATTTTATTCACAGTAAAACATTAGTTTTATACATTTCCTAGTACAAGTTCGGAATTTTATACAATTCCTAGGAAATTCATACATTTCCTAGGATATGTGTGTATTATTTAATCTTGAATAAAAATTTTGTCTTGGAAATGTATGAAATCCAGGAATTGTATACAATTCCTAGGAAATGTATACAATTCCGGAGCTCGTTAGGAAATGTATAAAATAATGTTTCTAAGATTATTTAATTCTCACATATCCTAGGAATTGTATAATATTCCGAATTTGTACTAGGAAATGTATTAAAACGAATGCTTTCTGTGAATAAATTTAATAAAGCTCCCTTTTAAACTGAGAATCATTGTTAAACTGACAATTAGAATGTTTTCTCAAGGCTCTCGTTGAAGTAATGCAACAAGCATACGGTAAAATATAATATCTTTGTAAGGCTTTTTGTTAATTAATCTTTAAAAATCAGCGATTTATTATTTTTACAGCGTATCTAGCACAAAAATATAAAATTAAGCTTATAAAGCTCAAATTTTAATTTGATAAGTAAACAGTCTGTCGTTTAAGTAAATAATATGCCACAACGTAAAAGCAAAAGCCTTTCTTTACTATGTAAATAAAGCGACCCAGGTAACATAAATATAAAATATTTATTAGGGCTTTCTAAAATTTAACTATTTATTCTTATTTATGGCTGGTATATAGGCACTGAATGTTTGCGCAACGTGGTTCTAATTTTTATACCAGACGTAAATTATTTCGATGTCTAAATTAAAATCATCAATCAATCATCATCGATCAATCAATCATCGTCATCATCAATCATAGTCTTTATGCTTCATCGAATACCACGCTACACCATCCGGCGGAGTTTAGCGGCGCCTACGGGATGCAGTAAGTTGAAGGCGGGCGGAGAACTTATTTTGGTGCGGGGAGGTAAATATCCCTTCTGTACGAGTAGTACTATTATATACTTCAGTTGCAATAGCCTCCCCTCGCTCCGCTTTCCCCAATTACCCATTGACATCTTGAATGTATTACATTTCCGATTGCCATTTAGGAAATGTATACATTTCCTAGAAAATGTGTCGAATATAATTTATTTCATACATTTCTGGGCGACTTTAGGCATTTTATACATTTCCTAGGAATTGTATACTTACAATGACGAATTTCATACATTTCCGTTAACATAATATACTATAGGTACGTAGATAATATACAGGTGCAATACCGCAAATTAAAACGTTTAGCAAAAATAAGGTATTCGTAACACATCACTACATAGTATAAAATAAAGTCGCTTTCTCTGTCCCTATGTCCCTCCCTTTGTACGCTTAAATCTTTAAAACTACGCAACGGATTTTGATGCGGTTTTTTTTAATAGATAGAGTGATTCAAGAGGAAGGTTTATATGTGTAATACATGCATAATATACTTAAGGATAACCCACAATAACCATTTACCCGTGCGGAGCCGGGGCGGGTCGCTAGTAATATATAAAATTTAAAAATAATAGCATATATCATATTCGTTTAAAATACGTTATATCCCCCAGACACATCGTTCATGTACGTGACGTCAGTGTTGTGTATGGTGAAGGTGAAGATCTACCAATCGCGACACCCCGACATAACGCGCGAGCACACGCCACATTCAAACGCAAAACCCTCAAACCAAACTATACATAATATATATTGGCCAAGGGTATATAAATGAGGGGTTTCCACGAACAGGATCAAATCCTGAACAAATTAAAATAGGTTTCCTTGTAGAGTCAAAAATTGAGCTGATGCAATAAAAAAACTGGATGGTAGGCACTCATGCGATAAACAATGGAAACCGGGGCTAAACGTAACTATATTCCATGGGGTAGACTAAATTTAATTTAATACGAAAAACGCAGACCATCACGTAGGTAAACTACCTACTTTAAAAAATCAAATCTATGAATATTATTCGAAATTTCTTGATAATATTTGTACTGGAATTGTTAACGAGACCTTGCGAGATTCGTGTTTGCTTGGGTATATTTATTTCGCAATCCCCAATAAAGTCTTCAAGTAACCGAGGAGGTAGCTCTTTTATGAACAAATATTGAGCTACAGTCAGATTCGTATAATATTTTAGAGAATTTTTAACTGTACCAAAATTAAACTTTAAAAAAATCGAAGAGATTAGAGAATATCTTAAAAATTCGGTGTGACTGTAAACGATTGAACTGAGTAAAAATATATAGAGAGATAACAGTTTAGAGACGAAGGTATCCCTTTAGTGTCAGAACAGAACGATAAAGGTTTGGAAGGTATAAAACTCTACATTATTTAATTAATTAATCCATCTCAAATACAATATTCGACATTATTATTATAAACTGTTTACTGGCTGTACCTACCCGTATAATCACTTAAATGGAATGGACGTGTATGCTAAAATACCATTTTAAGTGAATAATGTTTGTTTACTTCAAAAAGGTTTGCGAAGAGTCCTCGCCCAATTGCGCAGTTATAAAGTGATACCTAGTAGGTAAATTTGGTGCGGATACGTGGTTAGAAGTTTAAAAAGGTCACGTGAAGAAAAACGAAGAAATCAAAATTAGTATAAATTATATTAATATACTAACATGTCCAACGATTTCCTGCGAACCTCACCAGATCGTCGGTCCACCTCGTGGGGGTCCTGCCCACACTATGTCTTCCGACGCGTGGCCTCTATTCAAGAACCTTGAAGAGCCGCTGGATGCGGGCAGCGCAGGACCGATCATTGTGGAAATCCTTGGGGAGGGACAAAGGTGTCCAGCAGTGGACGTCTTTAGGCTGTGATGATGATGATGATGATGACTTACCTACATGAAGCATTTTACTAAAAACTGGTTTAGTAGAATCATCAACCCCGTGGTGGCACTTAGTTTATTAATTATTTTACTATCATCCTACTAACCTAACAGAAGGTTTCCTCATTTAAAGTACAGTAGCCAGCACATGCGGATGGACATATTAATCTTGAGCCTGCGTGTATTCCGTAGTAGTAGGGGTGAATTTCGTAGTGAGAATGACCAATGCATGTGCTAGCTTATGTACAGACAGACCTATTGATGAGCTACGATACGATACAGTACACTTTACGATTAGGAAATGATTATCAAAAGACGCAAGCTCGCAATCACTGTCAGAATGATGGACTCAGCTAGGTCGTTCGCACCCACGCGCGAATAGGCGAACACACAAAACACTATTTGTCTGCTGTCGACAGCTCGCTTCCTATACCTACCTACCTTAATATTTTGATGATTTAGCAGACTGGGTCAGCAAAACTATGGATACGGTAACGAAACTTACTGACCGGCGTTATAAATAAACAGTTGTGTTACTCTGTAAACCTTGCTATTGTCCGTCTGATTCAGATTTTTTTCGAGCCCAAAAGTTACCTTAAAAAGTTACCCACCTCTGATTTTATCAAGAAACTAACTAGTTCTCTGCAAAATTAAATGGTGATACTGTTCTCTGAATCCTCTTATACAATTAATTATTTTTCGAGTTCGAAGTCCAATTGGAGAATCTCTAGCCAATTTCCATCACCGGGGTTTGTAAGGTTGGTTACCCTCGAAACCCACACAATAAGCAAGCAATATAAATACCCTTTAGATATGGATACTCTCTAGGTATATAATACGTTGCCTTGCCAAGATCTGACACTGGCTCAGGGCGAGGTAAAGACCTCAGAAAATCATCAATTAGCCTCAATTGACCTTCAAAGGGACCACTCCTCTGACATTCCTCTCCTGAGATCGACACCAAGGCTCTGTTGATGCAAAGGTCAGAGTAGCTTCCTAGACTTGTTGCTTCATCTAGCCCACAGCCTAGATGAGGCAACAAGTCTAGGACGCTACTACTACGGACCTTCTGTTCCTCCGAAAATCCGATCACTCTTGCACCAAGAAAAATTTACACTGACATAAATTCAGTTAAAAAATAACTCTAGATGACTCTATTATGTTTAATAGTTTCCTATAACTGCTCTGCAAATTGAACCAGAAGGTCATACTATTTTACAACAATACATTATAAAACTCGTGTCCTCATAAACAGGACGAAAATAGATTTATTAGCACAGCTTCTTCTGTCAAAGCACGTTTACTAAGTAGAATCGGGTGATTCATGTTGTTTTGAGAAGGATTCAATATTTGCTTTAAGTAAATCATATTGTACGGTAAGTAGGTAAATAGTGTTATTTACTATGTTGACATCCTTATTTTATACGAGAATGAGTCTTTAAATAATAATATATTATTGTTGTGTTGTATAGACGCATAGACGTATCGAATTTACTATCCTTCTCTTTCTATCCTTTTTGTGAATATGTACTGTATTTTCTAGTGCGTATTCTATTTCATTTTGTTCCATTCTACACTTATTCAATGTAATTTCAGTAGAAATTTAGGTTACCATCACCACAACCATTGTTGTCACTCTCTTGTCAAGTAATACAAAACAATGGCTGATAATATGAGACCTACGCAATCAATAGCTTTTATTAAGCCATATATCTTCACAAAACGTGTAATTATTCAAGAAGCTTCACCTTTCCACGTCCAAACCACACCCACCTTAAAAACCAATTTGACCTTTAACACATTTGAAATAAAACACAAACAAAAAGCTGTTAAACATCTACGCCTTAAGAAGACAGGTAAGCTTAGGTAAGTAACTCGAGTTTAAGAACTTTGAGAATTTGAGTTACATTTCTGCAAATGTGCATAGGTCCCGTGACTGGTTTAGAAGGAGAGCTGCCATGGATAGTCAAGATGTTGTCTTTATATTGTACTAGCGACCCGCCCCGGCTCCGCACGGGAAAATGGTTATTGTGGGTTATCCTTAAGCATATTATGCATGTATTATACATATAAACCTTCCTCTTGAATCCCTCTATCTATTAAAAAAAACCGCATCAAAATCCGTTGCGTAGTTTTAAAGGTTTAAGCGTACAAAGGGACATAGGGACATAGGGACAGAAAAAGCGACTTTGTTTTATACTATGTAGTGAAGTAAGCTGTGTTGGCATTGGGAACGAGGTCAATACAAAGTGCTTAGATAAAGCAACGAATTACCAGCTCTAAGTCAATGTCAAGACAAGATAGAATTGTGTGTGTGCAATTGGCCGAGAAATTGCGTACTTAATGTTTGCTGGCATTTTACGTTGCATAATGAATGATTTTGTACCAGAAGTAGATATGAGCGCCGATAGGGTTTGGGTCGGCGGCGGCGCGCCGAGTTTTTACGCTCGGCGGCGGCGGCGGCGTCGGCGGCGTGACCTTGTTCTTTCTTGACCAAAGAAAATTTTAGAAAATAGATTTAAGAAATATTGCCTATCTTCTTCTTTTCTCACAGTCTGTTGTCGATCTTACATTATTAATAATAACAACCAAATACTGTGAGAATTTTCACATTGCAGCCGCGAGATATTACTTAACAAGTAGATATCATCTGCTTTGAAAGCAAAATAGGCGAAGAAAATCTTAGTTTGTAGCAACAGTAGACAAAACAATTGACGATATGTTATAAAATAATGTAAAAAATTCAAAAAATCTATTATTTTTAATGAAAATTGTGGTAAAATTTGGATATCGGCGCGCCGACGTTTATTCACGGCGGCGGCGGCGGCGCGAGTTTTTGGTCGGCGGCGGCGGCGCGCCGGCGCGGCGCTCATATCTAACCAGAAGTGTTTTTTTAGGGTTGATTGGACCGACTTTTTTATATTTTATAAAACTAACTTGGTTTTTTTTTCATCAGTGATTTTGTTTATTGCTAGTTTTTACTCTGATTGTGTTTATTTGTACTCATTGGCTACTGTCCGTGAGTGATAATTATCAAGATATTAGCGTTGTTTTCAGATCTTTCATAGATTATAAGAATATGATTGTTCCCCCATTATTTCACTTCAAGTGCTTTTGCTGTCTTTGTGCTCAAATAGCACAATTTTTTCAATTTTATTATTTGTACGTACAGTCTAGCTAGTTAATAAGTTTTGGGTGTCATATCACGTGTTTTTTACTCTCAAAATCCTTTTTTCCTTGAGGCTTGCAATTATTTTTTTTTGTATTACTTACGTAGGTATACAGTGGGACTTAGAGATAATATTTTACATTATTTAATTTTATTGTAGGTATTTACACAACAGTAGTTTACATAAAAATACTTCAAATGCAAATGATGTATGTGCTGAATGCTTTTGGAAAAAAAGTTAATTTAAAGTACCTATAGATGCACATAAGCATGAAAAAAAAGCCAATCATCCTTAGATATAAAATTATTATGGATATTGGATATTTTTAGTTATAATATGTAGATAGCTAAGTATAAAATGCGATAAGCTCAATGTCATGGATCAAATAGATCGTTATGATCTATTTTATGTTGACCACGTGACCACTTTATGAATGGCCGAGTTGTCGTATATTAATTACTATGACTCACATCTATCCAATGATATTTGTATATTATAAACCCAACTACCTATTATTTCTTCCTATTCAATGCACGTAGTCTAGGTGAGAAAATAATGCAATCAGATATAAATCAAAAGATAAGACCTGAGCCGAGGTTCACCTAACAAAGTTATTCCAAAAGTCTCTAGGCAGACTGACTTTATAACAAAGTGTTTTAATTTTAAAAATCTATTAAGTTTAACAAATGAGTCATGTATCAGTGATAATATTATTTTAATTTTACCTGTCAATACTGCCAAATCTTATAAACAATTAAGGAAAGAACCAAGTCGTTTATATAAATTTAAAAAATCTTTAAAAGGCATTTACATTCATGAGAGTGAACAATTAGTTAAGCACAGTCACTCGTTAGTGAGTGAGTCATATCATAGGTAATATTATTTTATTGCTTATGTCAATACCTACTTCCTCAGCACGTGAGGTTGTTAGTCGTATTTCCGTTGATACTCGTATTATTGGGATGGGATGCGTTGCCATAATCCAGATGATTGGCAGGCGGGTTTGGAATCGCAGTTTTTGCTGATGGTGCACCTGGGTTATGTATGATGTCACAGGATTTTTATAATAGTTAGTACCTAGTACCCTCGGGAAGAATTGGGCTGGTCTAAATCTTATAGTCAAAGTCGGTTGTGATGATGGAATTCGTTTTTTACTTCAGGATTTTTTTAATTTACATATTCTTTTATGGCTAGTTCAGAAATTTGGCTGTCTTCTGTGGAGAAGAACTCGCCGAAAGAATGGCGTTGCATCTTTTCGAAATATTTTTACAAAATTATTATCTAAGCATAAATTACACCGGAGTGTTAACTGATAACAGGTTTCAGATGGAATTAAAAATGTTTTCTTGAAAATAAACAGTGCATATTTTTAAGAAATTGTGTATGGAGGTTGTCCTTTTCTGCGTTTATTTGAAAAAATACTTTTTAAACCGTGGGATTTTTTGTATCGGTGGTAAAGAGGTATTTTTGCGTAGTAAAAATAACGTAACCTAACCTGATTCCACCTAGTTATCTATCTGTGTAAACGAAACAAACAGATAGAGCCTGAAATACAGTCTGATAGGTTTTCACTTTTATAACAGTGTAGGTAGTTACACTGTAAATAAGTCCAAGTTTATAACAAATTGTGACTTTTTTACTGGCATTGCTAGTTAAACAAAATAAAATACAAGTTAATATTGTTAATCCCTATTTCTATAGCGCACAAAAGACTAACAAACAGCTTGATCACCTGTTGCACTAACAAAGGAATTCCACCATAACGAACTTGACGACCTTACAAAAAAGGGTTAAGGAATGCTCTGGTTTTTTACTCTTTTGTACATTCTGACTTATAACTTGAGCGATTGCATTTTTTTGATCTGTTTAGTCTGTATCATGGTCTAAAAAAACCATGGACGTATTGCCCTAGTTACACTATAAACTGTAACTATGTTACTAAAGTCCATGAAAAAAACAAGGTCTAACAATCGGACTGTCAAACTTGACACAAGCCTACGTTATCTGCTATTCATCCTTGTCGAATGAGTATTATTCGACAAGGATGAACAGCAGATGACGAAGCCTTGTGTTAAGTCACGTGGTCTTCTTGTTAGACCTTGTTTTCTTAGACCATGGTCCGTATAGATCGTAGCAAGTGGAAGGACTCTCTCTCTGCCTACCTCTCCAGGAAAGGGGCGTGACTATAATAATGTAGGTATAGAATACACTCACTACATTTAGTCTGTTTTATTTAATGATCTTATATTCATTTGTTTGGTTACAACGTTTTGCCAGTGGTTGGAAGAGGGGGCCGTTTTCTAAACTTTGTTCTATGCACCGATTATTCTTTTAATTTTCCTTTCTCCGAACTAATGTCAGCCCCTGTTCCGATCTCTGCTTGCTTAAATATAACACCTCTGTGTTTGCTTACTTAGGCAGTTTAAAAAGTAATACGGTGCCATTGGCAAACTCTGAAAAGAGTTAGAGCAATATTCTTAAAGAAACATTTCGAAAAAACTGGAGTAGAGCTTCCGCTCCCCTGCAAGTCCGGTGAAGCTTGATTGGTTGTACTTTTTTTGGAAAGCCGCTCTTCGCTCTTGACGTAGGTCAATTTAAAAAAAAGCAGAACAATAAGCTGACCGAGTTGCTACTATAGACCTCTTGTTTCTTGTATATTTCTTATTTCTTTTTCTTGTTGCGACTGTTCGATACTATCCCATGTAATATTTTGCATGAGAGGCGTGCTTGAAGCGCGGTTTTCTCTTCCAAGTGTCTCTTCACGGTGTAAGGTGGTGTAAGTTATACTACCTATAGATAGATGAATATTCCACCGTTCCCTTACCAATTTTCGTTACCAGGAATGTTCTCAACGAAATTTCCTGTTCAAGTTAGCTAGAGGTGGTAGACCGGGTTGGTGTTTTCCATTTAGGTACCCAACGACCCGACCAACCCTACAGATCTCAAAGTCTCGTCCTAGTTGGCCTCAAACAGAAAGTAGCATTATTAGTGTGGGAATATTCCCGGGACACATCACTACACCCCGTATAGTATATTCTCATTCAAATTAGCTAAGTTTATTATTATATCGTAGCATGAGGTTTATTTTTATAGTTGTTTTAAAAACATTTATTCATATTATAAAGTTACGTACATATTACTGTGTTCGGACACACACCCAGTATTATTAAGCTTAAGGTCGCATCACACACGAAGAGGGCTGTGTCAAGGCGAGTGCCTTTGCCTTGCAGCGTGTCCCGCGCTTATAAGACAAGTATTAATTCATTTTATACGTTTTTACATAAATTTAAAAGTTTTAGTTGAGGAAGTTAATTTGTACTTGAATCGTAAATTGTTAAATCTATGAAAAAAACGCACAAAATTAATATGTTACCGAGGAATCAAGTTTTAAAATAAAATATCAAAGCCACATTAGGCTGGTTTTGGATACACTCACAACGACTTCCCGTTTTTGTTTCCTAATTTGATCGAAAATGTTTATAGTTAATAACTTGATTGTTTACAAAGTACCCGTTAATCACTTAAGCTACACCATGGAACTAGGTAGGTAATTTTCGAAAGCCTTAAGACATATCTTTTTATTTTTTTATTTCTCTAACATAAGCCTAGAACTCGCCGAGGAAACGACACAGCATTTTCATTTTCCTTTCGTAATTTATTTTATTTTATTGCTTCTAAAAGATTGTTAGCAACTTAGTAATGTGATTGATAAAATAAGACCTCCCTTTACGACTTTTGCTACAAAACAAACATATGACATGAAATTGATTGGAACCATTCATAATAGGTAAAGATAATCAGTTATCAAATCACATAACATTAACATAGGTAAGGACTACAAAATTATTACAACATTATTACTTAGTAGTTGAAGAGAATGGGCTTGAGCAATTCGAATAAGACTAAATGTAAATGTGTCCGGCTACTTTCACCCACTTCGAACAGCCGTTGGGTAAACGCTTCTACATCCGCCATTATAACTAGATCTCTGACATTAGCTGTATAATGATTTGGTATTCTGTGGTCTGGATCTTAGCAAGTAGAGGGAAGTTGTCTCTACTAACCCCGCCGAGATAGAGGTAAGACTTCTCTATCTATATAATAAAACTGTAGAGGTCGAAAATCTGTAAAAATGAAGCTAAAAACTGAGTCAGGGGGATGTAAGAAGTGATATAGAACCTATCCAGATTTTTTATAGATTTTTAGTAGTTTTAACCCGTTTCTCGCAGGAATGAGATATTTTCCCGCGGTAAAAACTATCTAAGATATTAATCAGGCATATAAGGTCTTCTTTCTTCTTTGTCGTTACACTCTTGGTAGAGTGGTCGTGGTTGTCATAGCAGGGGTGGTAGCAAGCTTAACTATTCGTCGCCATCAAATATAAGGTACCACCATGCAAAATTTCATTTAAATCGGTCCAACAGTTTCGTAGAAACAAAACAGACAAACAGAAAAACAAATTAAAAATATCTGGATATGTTCTATTCTGATTTGGATATGCATTTTTTTCTATGAACAGATTTTCAATTTCAACCTCTACAGTTTTTTAATATGTATACCTGGATAATATTTTTATTATTATTTATTATTATTATATTCTCCACAAAATAGTACACTTAATAGTAACTTTTGAAAAGGACATTAAAAAATGTATATAAGTGTAATTAGAGACTATATTATGTGGGGACTGGTGCCTGAAATAGACGCGAGTCTGTGCTTCAGGGTCACCAGAACCCCAGATTTACTTAATTCTCCAATGAACGGTGTTGTCGTGTGTGGTGTGTTAGAGTATGGGTTTGTGTACGAGTATGTGTGTGTGTGTGTGTGTGTGTGTGTGTGTATGAGAGGGAGAGTTTGTGTATTAATTCCTACTAAGGCTACTTAGGGATTATGACCTAATTAAATTGGTTTTGTTCAAACTGATATCGCGAACTCTCTCATTGAAAATACTAATTTCTGTAGGAAAGTCGAAAATTTCTCGTATATGCCGAAGCTTATTATTAGCCTCAGCTGTTTTTATATAAAATAGTCTATTCTACTCTCTCCCTCGCACCTATAAGTCAGAGGTCTACGTAAAGTGGTTAGCAGACCTGAGGTTTTCCCCACGATTCCGACGATAAAGGTTTATTTATTTATTTGTGCTTCAAAAGAGACTAATGTTTACTTTCTTTATAAGTTTTATTGTTTTAATATCAATGAAAAAAAGAAATTGTTTCACATATACATAGGACACAAAATTATCAAGAAATAATATAGAGAGTTTTCTGAACGTCAAGCCAAGTGGCCAAGTGGCAAGAGCCGTTGACTTCCATTCAAGCCTCCTCGGCATGTACAGAAGCCAGCACATGCGGTTGGACATTCACACTACGAAATTCACCCCTACCACAGAATACCAAATAGTAGTCCCTCCCCTACCGCTTTGGAATACAGGCGCTCTGTCCAGCCGGATGTGCTGGCTCTGTACCAATGTGCTTTCAATTTTAAAATTCATATGTACGTTTATTAGGCTATCCTACGGTGAAGCATCGGGAGGAAACCTGCACACACCTGCGCAGTAAAGGTGTGTGAAGTTGACCAACCCGCACTGGGCCAGCGTGGTCGACTAAGGTCTGTTCACCCTGATTTCAGGGTAAGCTCGGTGCAGACATAAATGAAATGAGCTGTTATCGATTCATTTATACTATTACATACATTGCGCGCTCTGTACCTACACGAATACATTATTTGATTACAATTTTAATGTTTTTAAGTATACAGATTATGTTTTTTCTATCGCTTAGTTAAGTCAACAGGCCTTCACATGTTTCTTCCGTTGCGTAAGATCATAATTTTAACATTATTGTTCGCCGGTCAAAACATAGGTGCGGCCATTTATATGTCAAAGGTAAAGTGTAAAACCAGATTTTATTTGAATAGCCTGTGATTTGTTGGTTACTTTTTTTGTAATACGTCGTTGAAAAACTTCGGCCCATCGATTTATTTGAATATGTATTTATGAAAGTAAATATTGTTACCGTAAAGGTAACATTGCACTGTGTGTTTAATATAAAAAAAACATTGGTTTTCAATCTTATGTTGATAAGATAAAACTGTGATATGAAGTGAAATATTGTATCTACTTCCATAATAACATTTAAAGTACCACCAGTTTACTTCTAATTTGTTCTTGGTATTCAATTCAAAATTTTGTAGACCTTTAACTTATGTTTAACACGAGCACCAAGATTTCAAGCATAGAGGAAGAATTTTTTTACGTTTCAAGTGTAAACACTGGTCTAGGTATTACAAAAAATACTCTAATCCACTCATGTTTTTGAAAACATTATAAATTCGATATATTATGTAAATACCGATTTTATACAGTTTCTGGAACATATACTTAGAATAAATAACAAAAAATACTGCGTCGAATTAATGCGTTACGGTTTGTTTGTATGAATCATTCATAATCATGATTGTTATTGTTATTATTATGATTTATCGAATCAAGGGTTGTAATTATAAAGATTATTGAAATTGTACTGTGAAATTTTAAATCTGAAGTCAATTGCTATTGGTTTATTTAATAGGTAACAGGTTTTCTTTGTTCTTTTTTCTTTGTTCTTTTTGTTGAGAAACGTTTTCAAAATGTATTTAGGCTTAGAGTATAAATAGAAAAATTTCTGGGAGGTCTTTAGGATTATGAAATTAAAGGAAAAACGTCTATTTAGCAACGTGGACGGGCACCCTACATGGTGGATCGACGACATAATGGTTTGCCACTGGATGGCACTGTCGTCGTTGATCAGTGTCATCTCAACAACATGGATTCAATAAGACTGTCATGGTCATAGTATTTAATTATATTAAATCCATGGTGATCGATCACTTATTATATTACAATACCGACGTGACCTACACATGATTATGAATTTTGGAATTTTATAAAAAAAACTAAACTACCCATTCGCTCGCAATAGTTATTTGGGGTATGGTAGAGCTCTTCCGCGTCCTTTACAATGTTTTTCAGTATCAACGCGCTAGGCCGTGGTCCGAGGCTCCCTCGAGCCGCCCCGCGTTGGTATATGATTTTTTTTTGGGGGTAGAGTCTTCCGCTCCCCCGCAAGTCCGGTGAAGCTTGATCTGCCGTACTTTTTCGACTCAAGCATAGGTCAATTAAAAAAAAAAAGCTCTTCCGCAAGCACGGAAGTATAATTAATATAATAAGTAGTACTATCACCTAGCACTATCCTATCCCGCCGCAAACAGACATACGTTATTATTATATATAGGTATCTATCTGTTGATAAAGTAATATAATACCTAAGTCTACAAACAAGCTAAAATCCCTGAAATGTAATGATAATCTCCCCTTTTTAGAGTCAACAGATTTTAGCGTTATTAATTTTTTTATTGTTTGGATTCTGGAAATTTCCGCAAATTAACCAGGAAGGCAAAATCATTTTTATATTGTTGTTACGTTCCATAAAACAGTCGTAAAGATAACATGCAAAGATGGTTCTGCAGCGGTTCAGCATGTCAACAACACAGTTGCATAATAACTACAGCCATAAAATGATTGGTCACGAATCCGCTGTTTCATTTTGCACTAGCTTTCCGCCCCGCGACTCCGCCCGCGTTAACAGGTTTTCCCGCGGGAAAGATGTATTTTCCCGCGGTAAAAAGTAGCCTATGTGTTATTCTGATGTATAAGCTATATTATTGTAAAGTTTTATGAAAATGAAAATGAAAAATGTTTTATTCGAAGTAAGATTTTACAAATCACTTTTCGACGTCGAGGCGGGTTCACAATTTGGCTGTCTTCTGTGGAGAAGAACCCGCCGAAAGAAACTCCACAGGCGTTGCATCTTTTCAAAAATATTTTACAAAGATTATTATTTTATACAATTTGAATAATATATAACAAAGAGTGCAAACGAAAATATGCAATTTAAAGAATATGCAATTTATTAAAATTCATTCAGTAGTTTTTGCGTGAAAGAGTAACAAAAATATATCCATAGGTTCTACTCACAAAAGGCTTTACTAGAGAATTAGCAACAGTGGCATGAAAAAGGATTATGGAAACCGAAACCTCCAGTCATCGATCTGCAAATCTTAAACTGAGACTGAAATTTTCAGTGCTCTATTGGAAAAGTTATAGCGTGTGTCGATTCAAACGCTACATCAAATTGTTTATACTTATGTAAAACTTACATTATATACACCTTGTCTGTTCTTTGTACGCAACGTGCCCACACAGATCACGTGTTTTCGCACACAAGTACTAATCATTTTATGTCGCAGTTAACGAGATTTTTACGACTGCCGAAGCACCTGCCATCTTTATTCCTACTTATGCGGATTGTAAAATGTCTTGCAGATATACATGAAAACTCCCTTCACTACCCTTCAATAGGTTTTGAAATGGCTTATTATTTTCGAGGCAACTAAAAACTGAAACGGCGACAAACCGTTTTAGCAACTAAAAAAATAATTTGGTAGCATTTAAATTATTTGCCTTTAATTATCATAAATAAGCCTTAAAACGGGGCGGGGCTATCATAAAAATTAGAAGAAAAATCAAAGAGTGAACAAAGTCCATCAGGCGACGACACGTCGATGCCGAGGTCCAAGGTTCCTTTGAACTGCCCCTCGATGCGTTGGTATATGACTACTTTGAGGTAGAAGAGCCTTCTGCAAGGACTGCATGGCCGGTGAAGCTTGATACGTCGGAAAAAGTAAGGAAAACGAACGAGAGTGGACCCCATGATGTTTTAAACTTTCATAATCAATTAGAAAATTCTCGTCGATATTCTTCTGCAATATTTTGTTTTGCTATGAAATAAAATAAAAACAATTTGTAAAGTAATCATATGTAATTTAGTTTCCAATATCGGTGTCGTTTTATGCTATGATGACGCTACTACTTAATATTATACACCGTGTTTAATTGGTTGTTAACCGCAACATAGTGAGAGGTAGTTAAATTTTAAGAGTTTATTCTTCATTAGTGCGAGACAAATTTGACATCGAAAAGTGATACTTATGTATAATTTTACTTCGAATAAAAAATCTTTTTTTTACTTTGACTTTGTTTATAGTTTGTACTCATGAAAATTAACCACTTTTTTAAGAAACATAGGTTGAATTCTGAAAAATATACATATTTAAACTTTTCATGTACCTAAACTTCAGTCTCGTGAGCGGCCACTTTGTATGACCGATTTTTAATTTTGACATTTCAACCTATGTTCCTTAAAGTTGTTCACATAGAGTAAAAAAAATATTCTATTTATACCTACTCTATTGTTCAGTTTCATGAGTAGGTAGATACTACCACTAAGTTGCGGATAAACGGTTTTTCACGGTGTATATTTTTAACCTCTAGTATCCGAAACAGAAGTATTTGGTGTTGGTCTGAAAAGCATTATGAAATAAGATAGTGGGTGTTCAGTACCGCCGGTGGGACGCGGGCACAGGCGCCGCCGCGGCGGCGGGGCGGCGCGCCGTCGCGGCGCCTTCGCCCCTCGGCAAGAGGGACGCCCCTACTGTTGGTGCGAATCGAGAGGAATGAATAACTCGGGTGGGTCGAATCTAAATTGCACCACAGAAGACAGCCTAATCGTGAACTCTCCTCGACGTCGAAAAGTGATTTGTAAAATCTTACTTCGAAACATATTTTGAACTTTGAAATTATTTGTGTGCATCTGGATTAAGGGCCCATTTTTTAAAAGTTTACAAAACGATTTGAGATTTATAGGGCATATAATAAAGAATAGTAAAAACATGAAGCACAGGGTCACGAATTTCTATAGCTTGGGCGCTCAATCCAGATGCTCGGCTAAAATTATTTAATCACCACAGTTTCAATTTATGTTTAAGAAATTCGTGACCCTGTGCTTCATGTTTTTACTATTCTTTATTATATGCCCTATAAATCTCAAATCGTTTTGTAAACTTTTAAAAAATGGGCCCTCAATCCAGATGCACACAAATAATTTAGAACGACCTGGCAGACGTGGGAAACTCGGGCGCGGGACGATTTTCGAGTTTATATGCTTAGGTCGGTGGCCAAGTGGCTAGGCCCGTTGACTTCCATTCCGAAGTTCGCGGGTTCAAACCTCGGCACGTACCAATGTGGTTTCGATTTTCGAATTCATATATTATGTACGTTTATTCGACGCTATTACGGCGAAGGAAAACATCGTGAGGAAACCTTGCGAAGAAATTCAAAGGTTGTGTGTGAAGTTGAGCAGTTACAGGCTGCATATAAACTCAGTAACCGTCCCGCAGTGTGCGCGCGCGCGCTTTCTCTGGGTTCGCTATAAATGATGGCAGAAGTTAAAAAGCTTTGTCAAACTTCAAATTAAGAATTCTCTCATTTCAAATTAATGTTTTTTTTATATTATCTACTTTTTAAACAGATGCCGTCCGTTTTTTTTGTTATATGTTGTATGAATGTATAGTAACCAGCACATGCGGCTGGACATATTGACCTTGAGAGCGCTCATTCCTTAGTTCCGTAGGGGTGAATTTCGTAGTGTGAATGTCCAACCGCATGTGCTTGCTTCTGTACAAAAATCTCAAAATAAATTTTGGCATATAAGCCTGACCAAAGAAAAAAAATCCTCGCCATGTTGCGGAATTTCAATGGAACTATTTTTATAATGTAAATTGTTGCCATAAACATAAAATTATACACGTGGCGCCCCCAGAGCAGGATTTTTATTTCTTTGGTCAGGCTTTATATCGCTCTAGATACATTTTTTATATTATATGTGTACCTACGTCTGTCTTTTTAGCCACATTCGCTCTGGCGGCGGCATCTTCTGCCTGACAGTGTATCTGCCATTACATTACTGAAAACATGACGAGTGACTTGTGAGGACAAATGGTACGGGTCGTAAGTAACCCTGTCGCACACAGGCGACACATATTTATAGAGAGGATGTGTTCGCGCCTCTGCGTGGGCTCGCTGGGAATCTAATTTGAGCGACATGAGCCACAGAATCAATATTAAAAAATATAAGTATATTTATTAAATTAAAAACCTATCAGTTGCTATTGGATCAACGCCTTTTTTAAACTGGTATCCCTAACCCGTCTATCATAAGTATCAATTAGCACAGAATAAATATAGTAAAGCCTGACCAAAGAAATAAAAAACCTGCTCTGGGGGCGCCACGTATATATATATTTTTACGAAAATGGCAACAATTTCCCTTATAAAATTAGTTCCATTGAAATTCCGCAATATGGCGAGGTTTCTTATTTCTTTGGTCGGGCTTTATGGTGCAATAAGTATTTTAAAAGCTACCTACATACTTTACGTAGGGTAGACCGGGGACAATGGTAACACTTTTTGTTAAATTACATATAACACGAAATCTACTCGCTTTATCCAAAGTTTAGATCATTTGGTAGTAGGTTAATTTCATTGTCTTTATGCTTTTATTTTTGAATTACACTTAAATTACATTTATCGTACCGAAAATCCAGTTTGAATTCGAGGGGTCTCACTGCTACTATTGACCCCTAGTGTGGGTCAATTGTAACAACATTTTAAAAGACAATAAAAGACAGAGTAGATTAATATCACCACTTTTGTTCACTTTTTTGCGTAGTTTAATCACTTGTTTATCAGTCTCAATTATAAGGAAACTTGTTTTCATAAACTTATTAAATAATCAACATGAAAGTTTAACAAAATTAAAATAGATTGTTAGTAGCTTTAAACAAAATAAAAATTAACTTTAAAAAAACACAGGAACGCTTTGGACCAAATACAACTTCTGAGGATTAATATTAGTTGAAAAACGACAGTAAAACGTATAAAAACACTATTTTATTTTTTGTATTAAGTTACAATTGCCCCTGTTACAACCGTCCCTGAATTTAAAAAATACTTAATAAAATGGACTTATAACGAACATGATTTGCTCACTAAGCAAACGGATCACTCTCAAAAAATATGCACCAGCAGGCGAAGGACAGTCGAAAATTTGATTTTTCTTCATAAAGTAAAATGTCTTTTGCGCCACGATCAGTTTTTATTCGTTTTCGAGGCATCTGGAAAACAAAACACAAAATTTAGAGTATTACCTATCACAACGACGTAAAATTCGATTGTTTTTGTTTTATTGGAAAATTTGAAAAAATATGAAATTATTACCTGTTGGGTCAATTGTAGCACGGGGTTGATTGTACCGTTACAATTGACCCCTTCCCTGCTGTTACAATTGCCCTCAAGTAGTATATTTTACAAAATATGAAATTTGCAAGAAACCTATCGAAATTTAGCAGTGGAATTATCACAATTATGGCAGTCAATCATCTTAGCAATAGAGTGATTACAATGATTTGGCTATAAATCCTTCACTAACTACAAAAAAAGCACGTAATTCAGAGTAAAAAACTTACTTGTGGTGGTGGAAAAACAAAAATTCCCTCTGAGCACGTCTGTTTCACAGCGAGCGCGCCGACGATTGGTGAGCAGGTCAAGACACGTTAGACGCGTGATCTGACGGACGCACACATTTAAGCGTTGTATATGTGTGGAAATATCGCCGATGTTACTATTGCCCCTTGTTACTTTTGTCCCCGGTCTACCCTACTTATTTTACTAGGTTTATTATTAAAATTATATCACCATGGTTGGTTTATATGATTTTATCTAATTAGGTACATACCATATAAACGTGAGCAAGTTAGCAGGTCGATAAAATATACCTATTTATTGACCTGCTAACTTAAAAAGCATTGTACAAATATAATAAATGAATGTTATCGTAAAGCTAATATAAAACTCGTGACGTAAATCTCGTTAGCTACCGAAATAATATTATTATTATTATAATTATTCCACTCGCCTAGTACACTTGTAATAATATTTTAGTTACATATTTATTTATCAACCGCCTTTTGACGTCATTATTATTGACAAGTTCAGTTACAAAATACCTACGGACTGGACGTAACCATATAATATTTTGTATTTTAATAACATACTGAAGGTGCAATTTTAAGTAGTACCTAAATATAAATAAATCATAGTATGTAGGTAGTACTCTCTAATTCAGACAAGCATAAAGGTATTTGTAGTTTTAATATTTTACAAGTTTCAAATTAAAATATTTCAGAATGAATAGTATTTAGGAATTAATTGTAATTGATATATAGAGATTGAAAATTGAATTAAATTACCATTTACTGAAACAGGAAAAATATAAAGTTTCCTGTTTTTGATATTGAGAACAATAAATATTAGTTACACGGAATAAATTGTTAGGTAGTTAGGTACTGGATAAACCAACAGACAATCGGAAAGGAAAACCACAAAGTGGTAGTGGGTAGGTACAAAATAATATTATGCTTCTCTGCTGTTCAATCCTCGTTCTGAAACTTACAAAATAAATAAAATTGTTGTTGGCGTTATGATACTGGGAGAGAGCGAGATTAGATTCTAGCATCAGTAGGCCTACTATGTAAGTAGCGACAGGCTGGAGAAGCTGTCAAACGCGACATAGTGACATTAGAGCCATAGTAGTTCTGTCAATATGTCGCGTTTGACAGCTTCTCGAGCCTGTCGCTACTTACATAGTAGGCCTGCAGACCAGCTGTACCGATGAAATAAGTGACTTCTGTGGTAGTTTACACTTTTAATGCCTTTGCCTATTCAGGCTATTTATGCACATAAATGAGAGTTTAAAAGAATGAAACTATTAATTACTAATCTAACTATATCTAATTCGCAGAAAAGCATTGATGAGTCACTAAACACTGCACCTTTGTAGGTGTAATAAATTATTGTTGTTTTGTCATAAATAAATTATCATGTCAGTATTGTCAGTTTCAAATAAATCTTTTATTTAAATTTATTCCCAATACATTTGTATTTTGTCAAAGTCACATTTAAAATATACTTTTTAAATAGTATCAACGTACAGTATCCTAACTTACACTCGTATTGTAAATTAGACCCACGTGCGTGTTCCTGAAAAATCGCCCGGAGCCGTCGCGACAGCTGAATTGCTGAATCATAGCGCCGTGGCGCCACCAGATTCATTGCGGCGAGTTAGTGAACTATATGAATTTATGGAGTAAAAGATGAAAGGCAAAGGATAAATAGGCCTTAGGACGCGGTAGGTTTTAAACATGCAATTTGTCTTTACAAGATAGAGTCATGAACTTTAAGATAGGGCAGAGTTGCATATTGTGCAGATAGACACAATATTATCTTATTGCATCTATAAATCTTCAAGTAGGTATATTATTCCTTTTCATCTTTGGTATATTACCATCACTGAAGGAAATACTATGAGGAAGAGCAACACAGTGCGTTACAGAAGAACATACAACCAAAATTAAGGAAGGATAGAAAAGAACAGAGGCGGGAAAAGCGCGCTTCGGGAGAGAGGAAAAGTGACGACGGTGAAACAAAAGAGGAGAAAAGAACATCAGAGCAATTTCTACAGCTTGTTTCTACAACAATTTTCAAAGTTTGAATATTTTTTTTGTTATCAAATCATCTCAAGTTACACAGATGACTGGCCGCTGTTCATTCCCTAAGCCCAAAACCCACACTTAAGTTGTCCCGATTTCCTTCTGGGACTAGCAAGGAATTAATCAAATCGAGTATAAGGTAGTGTCGCCGAAGATAGCCCGGCTCCTAAGATAGCCCACTTTAAAAAAAATACAGTTATGATTATTCGAAACATTTGAAATTACGCGGGTTTATGCCTACAGTATCATAGACAATAGTGCAAGTGTGTTTCATTACCGGGGCGTCACGATTTTGAAGACAGACGAAAGTTTGCTTGGTCATGTCAGGACGATACACGTTTTATAAACTCCACGATGTCATTTCTTTTGAAAATTTGCAAATTAAAAGCAAATCTGTTTGCTCTAAACTGTGAAAACTCGTATTTAATTTATTAATCAACGAAATTACACATGAGTTTTATTATTTTATTACCTATTTTGTATTTTTACGAGATTATACTTAAACTGGGGGTAATTTCCTATCATGGCCCATAATATGATCCCCAACATAGCCCCATTCGCTTTTCAGATTATTTTGGGATAATTTATTTTTTTGTTAAGAATACACGCACATAATTAAAGACAATAGCGTCTTATTTGTTTTTACTAATAAGTACACTTATTTTGATTGATCTCAAAGTTAATTATCAGTATCCCTTAGATAGCCCACCTACTAAAACAAAAATGTTTTAGAAAAAAGAATTGATTTCTTTATATTTTCGATAAGTTACTTTCAAAGTTAATTTAAAAGTAAGATATATTTTTATTTAGTAGTTAGTTTTTATTTTATAGTTGATTTATATTTTGATAGATTTAAGATGGCCCACATTTGAATTTTTCGTTAACTATTTTACCTTTTGTGAATAATGTTATGAGAAGATTATGTTTAATTTTGATATTTTATGTTAAAAGTGTTAAAATGTTTATAATGCATATATTTCCATTAATATTTTTCGGGCCATCTTCGGCGACCAGCTTCCCAAGATAGCCCAATACCAAGTTTATAAAAAGTGTTTATCTTTGTGTTAAAATGCCAAAAGCTGTACTACTTTTTTAGGTATCTTGCTTCCCAAATAAATATATTATAATTTCCATTATGTTTTTTCTTTACTTTACTTAACTGCAAGATTTTACAAGGATTTGAAATTAAGTGGGCCTTCATCGGCGCCCGTACCTTATTATAAATTCTTCTACGCTTCCTGTTGCTATGGTACACGATCGCTCGTAGTGCGTACTCGAAATAGCTGAACACTAAAAGCAAAAAGGAGATTCGTACGGTACAGGCCAGATGTGCCACTTATAAATCCTGTTAAGACTAAGACTAATAATAAAATTAAGACCTGGTGACTCAGCTGGCTAATATTGGAGCTGGCTTAGAAGACAGGAGAAGATGAGTAAATATTGTGCAATTTTATCTGCCCACTATATTTGCATATTTTTTGCACAAACACAATATTTGTGTAAAAAATATGCATTGAGGATATGGTAGGCGTAAAACAAGGTCACTCAATACAATATTTATTATCTTTTTAATTTACCTACCTATAGGTAGGTAAATTAAGGGTAGGTACCTAATTATTTGTAGACTTAATAAGGCAAATTGAACGTATCTTTACCGCAATTTTGGTAGTTTCGCTACAATACAATATACTTACATAAATTATTTTTTATAGAATCAAAATATACATACGAAAACAAATAAAAAGTATCGGAGTAGGTCTTATTTCTTGAATAGGAATATCTTCCAGGTTAAATTGAAACAAAATTATTGATAAGTACTCAAGAATGATCGGAATGGAATTATCTAGGTACTCACTTATCTGTAGTGTTTATCATTGATTCTGATAAAATTCTTTCGATGATCTATTGAAGTAAAGATAAAAAATTATCATCATTTATTTACCTACTAATTAATGTTTACGTCCCATGTGGTCCAGTGTTTTAAAAAAAACAACAATATCTCCTGCTTTAAAAAAATCTAAGTACCTATGTATTAGGAAAATGTAAGCTCTATGTGATACATTTTTTCCTAAAATAATTTGATAAAACTATCCACACTTTCCAGAAAGTTCTTTCAAATTGCATCACGTTTATTTGCGTACTTATTTCACGTATACATGTGTTTACTGTTTTCACGGAACAACTCACTACCCTTGGCACAGGTCCCACGCTGCCAGATACTGAAATTCGCATTTTATACTCTAAATATTGACTAATAAAGTTGTTTGTTTAAGAACAGCCAGTCGTGTTGTGGCGTTAAAATTCGGAAATTACGCAATTTTACCGGGAACTTGTCCATCGACTCTGCCATTTATTCGCTGAATACAGATTCGCAATACGTCATACATTACTACTTTACTACAGCTACATAAAACTGCCTTAGAGTGAAAAAAAGCGATGCATTTGAAACTTTAACGCAACGTCGTCGCTAGATTGTATTGCTTGTGTTTCTTTTCATTCATCACTCGAGGCGACTCAGGTGGTCCGTTCCACGTCCGTTCTTGACATGAATATAGCTAAGCGGTCATTTTTCAGCAGCTTAAAAAAATACACTCATCATTCTAGTGAGAGAAAAATGTAAATAAAAAACCGGTCAAGTGCGAGACAAAATGAACTGAAAAGTAAAACCCGCCACCATGCATTTAAAGCACCAACTGAAAAATAAAAAATAATCAAATTGAGCAGGTAGTGCTATCTTAAAACACAAATAATATTGTAAGGTGTTATCAGGAAAAACCTATCTAATTAGGTGTATGTTTATCTTCCAATCATGAGTTCACCAAAGCTTACCTAGTAAGTTTAGAATGCAGGCGTCAGGTCGTGCAGGTATCTTGGCAAAATTATAATAATGTAAAATTAGATCATGTCATGTCTATGATTATGACGATGGTGCAACTATTTTAAAGGTCATTGTTGCGTATCTAAATGTTATCTAGATTAAACAAGAGCCTTTCTGTTAATACCATGAAGGAAGAAAAAATTTTACGCGCCCAAATGGAGTAGTAATCAAAACGTACTATGGGTGCCGGCTATGAGACAATTTTGCAACTCACACACACATTCACACTTTTCTTTCAAATACTCGTACATGGACAACATCACTGTCATAAAATATCAGAAATAAAATAAATAACACGAAATGGTGAATTTTGCGGTGAAATTGTGCCGAAACCATGCCGCAAGCAAAACTACAAAGCTTGCTGGTATCACATTTTTCTGGTGAGTAGTAAACCGCTTGGTTTTTACATTTTTCGTGGTCAAGTTTTTAGCAGAAAATTGTTGTTGATTTTTAGTGATGTGAAGTAGTCGATAAAAAATAATATAAAATCGAGTCATCAGCTAATTACTTTTTTATTTCATTTATTTATCGCAGTTTTCCAAAAGATCTGGCGCAAAAACGTAAATGGGTGCCAACATGCGGGAGAGACAAAGATGTGTGATCTCGAACTAACGTACGTGGATAACGCTTTTACTGCTCACGTGCAAGGTGTGGAATGATCTCCCTCTCGAGGTGTTTCCTTTGCACAACAATTTGGGGTCCTTCAAAAGACAAGTCTACAGACATCTCAAAGGCCTGCACCGTGTCTGCTACCCTAAGTTGCAGATGTCCTGGACGACAGTGACCACTTACCATCAGATGTGTATGTGTGATCAATAGCCATGGTGATAAAATTTGTGATGGTCATAAGATGTATGTGTACAATAGACATGGTGATAAAATTTAAGTAAATAATCGATAAATATACGTTACGCTTCATACCACATCACATCACTATTTTCAAATTCAGCAACCATGAAGTTTTTTGTTTTTTACATGCCAAATAAAGACAAATAAATGTCATACTTTATTGATATTTTGTTTTTAATTGGGCATGTCATAACATGAATGTCTCTATCCTTTTCTAACTTAACGTCTTCAAAGATGTGTGATAGAGTTAAAAGATAAACCCCGTCTCCCGCTTCCACCTACCCTCCCACCCCTCTGAGCGGCCGCATTGGTTTCGATACAAAATAGGCATGATTACTACTCCATATGGGCGTGGATTTTTTTTTTCCTTCATGGTTAATACCTATATGAAACACGCTTTAAAAATGATAAATGTACTAAAATTCCTTGTGTTCTTCCCTGCTTACAAATTAAACTAACACAGCTCTTATTGTCGTTATATGAGAATGAGAAGCAGCTAAAGGTTTGTATTCGTACCTACATAACATAACCCAGGAATTGAGCCGATTCGTTCCCCTGTGTACCGAACAACAACTGTCATTCCCAACCCCAAGCCAACTGCCAAGCTGTAGTAGACAGCAGAGGTGCGTTTTCTTTCTTTCTTCGAGGGAAAAAATAAAAAAAATAAAAAGTAAAGCTAAGCAGTCAAAGTTACCAAGAAATAGAGGAATACTCGACCCCCCCAAAATATTATAGTCGCAATCGTGGTCGACTCTTCTTTCTTTTGATTTTAAATTACAAGCAATCTCCCGGGTCCATATATTCTCAGCCACGATGACGAATCATTGTTTACGACGGAGTTACCAGCGGGATCAGAGCTCGATGAGCCATCAACACGTTTCCCAGATCTGTGTCCCATAACTCAAGGTGCTAAATCCTGTCACCGTGCGGCGTGCCAGGGCTCCGTGAAAGTTGACCATTAAAATTGGTTGCTTTTTTGCACGGAATTATTATCTTTGAGTGGCTAATAATACTTACTTTATTTCGTGTTTATTTCTTACAAAATTCACCCGAATACATTTCCTTTTTGTCCTGGAATAAAAGTATTTGAAACGTATGAAATGCGCGTGAGTGAAATAAATTCAAATTTTAATTAACCCGGATTTTTTTAGACTTGTTCAGTTTTTTGTTGAATTCCACACGATAAACTATTTTTTTTTTATTTGTGTAAGTTAGAAAGGGTGGTTTTTAGATAAAACACACACACACACACACATCACTATAGATAGTGATGGCAAAGTCTGCATTTCAGTACTGGCACAGAATAAATAATAGTATTAGGTAGTACCTACTGGCTGAAATTTTGCAGTTTCGCGGAAGTAGCCAGTTCCCTGCATGTGTCACTTGTTTTGGCGCGCATCCAGGCTTCACGTTTTCGCCAATCGCACGGGTGCTTTTATTTTTCAGCGCTGCTGTTGCTATGGCAAGAGTACGTTGACTCATTCAACCTAATTGGCTGTATGGTGTTGTTTTTAGTCAGAGTTTTTTATGAACTTTGAGTTGGTAAGATCTAAAATGCGCGCAGACACAAGAAAATAATAGTACTACAAGTAAGTACCATATTGTAATAATTAGTAGTATAATAATATTATAACAATTAGTAGTAACATGTTTCGATATTAGTTTTCACTTTTTAAATCAGTACCTAATGCTAAGTCCTTGTTTTACTGTAATACGTAGTGCTTATTGATCATTCGTGCTGTACGTTCACATTTTTGGCTAGCAATCTAGATCTAGGCTACTGAACACATCTTGTTATCTTGTGTTGATTGTTATCTGTTGTGTCCGTCTAAATAATAAAAAATAAAAAATAAAATAAAAATATTTAAAAATATTAGTAAATATTAATTGCAAATCTTCACAGATATTAAATCGTGCAAGTAAGAACTGATGGCATATTATATTAATACGAGCAATATTTTTTTAGTTTTACTTTTTTAGTTGGCACTCTATCGCTTTAAGGGGCTCTACCATGCTAAGAGGCGCCGCCATCCTGAAAAAAATAATAACTCAGGAAATAATCAATTTTTTAAAAATCCGGTCCACAGAACTGGAGTCGGGGTGCTGTAGGATATATAGAAGCAATCACATATGTTTATTATAGTTATAGATAGAAAATATGCGAAAAGTGGCCGTTTTTCGCTAATTTCCTATCTCTAACTACGGCGAGATACAATAAATAAAGTTAATAGCTTCTATATATCCTACAGCACCCCGACTCCAGTTCTGTGGACCGGATTTTTGAAAATTTGATTATTTTCCGAGTTATTATTTTTTAAAGGGTGGCGGCGCCACTTAGCGTGGTAGAGCCCCTTAACAGTTTTTATGGAAATTCTGTTTAGGGTCGATAAAGATCTCTTCTCTCAAAATAAATAAATCTATGAACATATTATCCGATAGTTAAGGTACACCTACTAATAGTTACAGATTGAAGATAGCCATCCTATCTAAGCCGCAGCGCAGGTGGGAGTGGCCTCAGATTGATACATCGGGTCCCATTCTGTCTAGATAGGTTGGAGCCCGCCCAACACCGGCTAATAATACTCTCTATTGCATCTATTCTGATACAAGTCAATCATTCGATGGACTTTATCTTCTGCAGGTTGATCATTAATTATAGTCTTCGATGCGTGTCGATGCAAAATCTTCTTCGAGCGGCTTATAAGGTCATCGACCGATCCTAGTTATTGAGCCGCCTAAGGCTAAGCTTCTGTCATGTCACGTAGGTATAATAAAATTACTACCTACATCCGTAGATATCTCAGATCTTCGGCTTTAAGTGCCTTCCGAAGCACGGAATCATCCTTCTTTTTGGAGCATCAGGTAATTCAGCTTGCAATACCCTAACTATACTGGAAACGATCTCACAATGTTATATTTCGATTGACAGTGTCGCATCCATACCCGCATGCGAACCCGTGTGACAGCGCCATACACAAAGCACGCACAAAAGCTATCAACTTCAAAGGTTGTGGGCCAAGTCCGGTGAAGCTTGATTCGTCGTACTTCCTCGACTCAAGCATAGGTCAATTAAAAAAAAGATCAAAGGTTGTGTTCGAAGTCGCAGTCCCGCTCTGGGTCTATTATGGTTTATCCACCTCAATTCAAGCTTGGCTTGGCTTGGTCTCGGTGGGACCTTTATGTGCTGATAACGAATGAATTAACCTGCAAAGGGATTTTCACCCTTGCCTCTTGCTTGCGGTAGTTCTTCGTTTCTTTCCCGCTTGGGGCGGGAAGGGCGCAATTTTCTACGTATTATTTCGTAATCATTTGACCTTGGATGTCCCCATGTAAGTTTTAGGGTTGTCCATTTCTTATTTATTAGAAATCAAGATGTCTATTTTTAATTAATTTACTTTACATTCTTTTAGAAACAGGTTTTAGTAACTTAATCTTATAATGTTCGGTTCTTGGTCTGATGGAGGACCCCGGATTCAAAGCAAAAGCGAGAATCACTTTGAGACCAACAAGTATGGCACAGACGATAAAATTTTTCTCAGTTTAATTAGGACATACTGCAGGCTGATTATATTCGGAAAAGAAAAATGATTCCGTGCTTCGGAAGGTACTTAAAGCCGTTGGTCTCGGCTACTATCTACGGTTACAATGGAATCGTTGTGGCCCATAGATAGAGGTAGAATTCTTTTTTGCTTATGTTGTGGCCATTTAAAGTTATATCCCATCGAAATTGTGCCAGAAGAAACTAAACCGTTACATGACCCATTTCAGAAGTCATAGGCGGCTCAATAAATCTGACACTCCAACACGATAAGTAAGCAAGCATCACCAAAATTTTCCACAGATCTCTCAACCTGGCGCATTTGCGAGCAAACATCATCGCCACTCTCCGCAGCGCAGGAGCATACGTTATGAAGCACAAGCAATAATTTGTTACACATAACATTAAATTAAAATTTTTAATAACCCCCGACACAAAACCGTTACTTGATCCTTTCAACAACTAGAAAAGAGCTGATACCTAATCTTCAAATGTCTGAAGATATTTTCTTGGATCATAGCTAAGAATAAGAACCTTCAATTGTGCCAGCTTGCAAATAAAAAAAACTAGATCAAAATCGGCGCATCCGTTTAGGAGCTACGATGCCACAGACAGACAGACAGACACCCACACGCGTCAAACTTATAACACCCCTCATTTTCGTCGGGGGGGGTTAAAAATCGGAGCCAGTTGCAACATCTAGCAGTGCTCGTTTGATGATAAAACTTATTTTTTTACTATACGTGATTTGACATTCAATCCGATTGTATTGTTTCGCGGATATGAGAAATAATACTTACACAAACAATCCACTGGCCTCGGCCCAAAATAAAGATAACCCAATTATTGCTCGATCTAAAGCTAAACAGATAAATTAAAAATTCGAAAGCGCGTTGAACAAATATTTATAGCCGATTTTATGAACGGTAATGTATTTTAAAGCTCAAAATATAACTAATAAAAAATCTGTTTAACATGCTGCTTTTTCGCCGGTGGGCGAGACTAAACAAGACAAGATTAGTATGGAAAAGTTTAAATTATCTCCTAGAATTATCTCCAGTGGAAATGAATAGAATAGTACCTAAACACAGATCACAAACAACCTTAAATGTGCACAAACGACGTGGCGGTCTTATTGCTAAGGTACCAAATGAATGGTAGGAAATGGTCTGAATTAAAAAAGCATATTGAATATTAAAAATGCGACACTTTGTATGTTTATCTACTTAGTAAAAAATGATAATGTTTTGACTTATCTAAGGTATAACGTTCAAAGGTTAAAAAATATATAAACTTTGACCTTTGAGCTCTTTACTGTTTGCGAAAACGACTCGATGGACTTCGATATTGGTAGGTAAATTGATAAGGTAACCGGGCTTCGTTTCATCGAATAAACAATCCTATTATACGCGGGAAATATGTAAAAAATTTAACCATGGTCAGCGGGAAACTACGAGTAGTTCTAAAAAAGACAGGGTTTCATACGTTATTCCGAATTTTCAGAAAGAAACTAAGAGGAAAAGTTATAACAATCTTCAGATTAATTTACTCACTATGCCTTAATTACTATAATTAGACGGCCCCGTAGCCTAGTTGGTAGTACGTCTGCCTCCGAAGCATATGGGTCGCGGGTTCGAATCCCGCCCAGGGCAAACATTCTTGAGATGAGCACTTGTGTCTGTCTTGTGTCTGGATGTTGTATATTTATTTATATATGTATTTATATCAGCAGTATGACACCCATAGTACAGGCTCTGCCTAGTTTGGGGTCCGTCCGATGACCGTGTGTGAGATGTCCCACTTATTTATTTATTATTTACTAAAGTTCGTTACCGACCGATTTACATTTAATTGCCCTGTTTGCCAACCCTAGAGCAGCCTCGACCCTTAAATTTGCCCTCCTACCCTCCGTCCGAAACAGCCCCACACTGCAATCAGACTTACTGATATTACTTTGTATCATGTCATGTCGGGTGCTCGGGGGTGGCTGAAACAATCTAATGCAAAAATGCGATGTAATCGTAGCCAGCCATTACATTTTTATTAAATTATTAACTCGTGTAACACTAAGCTTGCCAAAGTTAGAGTACGAAATTCAGCACTATTTAGTAAAATTAAGTACGAAAACCTAGTCCTACCGATACTTAGGTTCTTTTCGTTACCTACAGTTTCTTATTTTAAATGGAAGCGAACGAAAATGAAAATCATTGAGCTCGGGCAGGGACCGAACCCGTATCAAAAAAGGCCTATTCACCCTGAAGTCGGTGGCACAGAATACCGATGTCGGTGAGGACAATTATAGGCTGTAGTATTGTACATAAATAGCAACTAAGATCCATTGAGGTACGCTTGGTCTAAAGAATAACGTCTCTAGTCTAGACTAAAATCGCTGTATTAAAAATAAGACATAGGCACAGAATACATAGGCGAGTAAAGTGAGACAGTGCGGCCGGACAGCAATATTTTGCGTGTTAGCACAGTGTTGCCGATTCCCCCTAGCTAATTTGTTATCAGTTGTAATTAACAGTCGCATAATTATTAGGTATGTCCGTTTGTGATTAGGGTGGCTACATCTGTCTCCCTATAGCAAAGTTATTATTAATTTTAATGTTAGGTAGGTATTAACTTTCCCACCCAACCCACTATACACAGGTTATTTATTCATTTCCCGCTGTAAAACGTATTGTAGAGAAAATTCTTTCGTATGGCACAGAATCCTATTTATCCTCTATTACCTACTCAGTACTCACATGGTGCACATCTTTTACTGTAGTTTTAAGCAGACATTCACATAACTAACCTTTTTACTGCGCCCGATTGGAAATAAATAAACAAGACAGTTTATTTGTGTCCTACTTTAGTTAGTCCAATGTTGAATTCGAGTGTGGCCACCGCCAAATTGACGAATTTCTGAGAACTCTTGTGTTGGTCGCCAAAGCATTGGCCTCGCTTGTGGGCTTGTCGGGCCTGTCGACGGGGTTTTTATATGGGGCTAGGAAGTCAACCTTTTAGTTTAAATGTGTACTTACAAAAAAGATTATTGTGAAACATTTTACCAGTATTTATTATATTTGCCTCATGAATTAGAAATTAAAATTGTTTTACTGCCATCTGTTGTCTAGTAGATTTACTATTTGTTTAGCGACATCTATTGTGGAATAAATTAACAATTTTGTACTTTATCTATGATCTTTCGTTTTTTTTAATACATTTAACGGCTCTGGGTACTGGGTCCATGGACCGAACGTGACCATATCAATCTCATCAAAATAATATTTATGAATCTTATAGATTTGTAATTTTCTTTAAGTTTAAGTGGTTTTTTTGTTGCTAGAGTAAAAAAAAATCATGTACAAACGAAATAATGTAATAGGTACGGTTTTCTGGTTTTAATTTAAGCTAAAATATCGGTAGATTACCGGTTTTTAGATGATTATTATTTTCAGGTAGTAACTCTAAATTGTCTATGGTCCCATCGTTTTGACAGAAGTCTACATCCGGCCCACGGCCGAAGAAAAGGGCCTTTTTCAAGCGTACGCCATTGCTGGCGTATGGTAGTTTTTAATAGTGAAAGAAAAATCTAAATTCATCAAAAATGGTGAGTATGTAAATCTATCATTGTGACCGGGAAAGTGTTTCTCTGTGCTTTGACCTAAGTTACCTGCGTTTATTTCACGAATAGCGTTTAAAATTTACAAAATAATGTTTCATTTCTCATGTCGGATGTCTTGGTGATCGGATGACGTTTTCACAGTGAAGCAGTGTAAAAAGTGTTTGTGCTACTACCTCACGACTTCGTTGCTAGGACTATTATCCGACATGAAGAATAATATCCGCAATAGTAGCTCTAGAATGCTGTGTACGTTTGAAAATTTAAAGTGTCGGAACATATGTGTTGTGATATCGAAGATGTTGACGAGTTTTTCGTTTTGTGCAGGTGAATTTCACGGTAGACGAGATCCGGGGCATGATGGACAAGAAGAAGAACATCAGAAATATGTCTGTGATAGCCCACGTCGACCACGGGAAGTCGACGCTCACAGACTCCTTGGTTTCCAAGGCTGGTATCATAGCCGGCGCCAGAGCCGGTGAAACCCGCTTCACAGACACCAGGAAAGACGAACAGGACAGATGTATCACCATCAAATCGACGTAAGTTATTGTAAATAAAAAAAATCACCACATGGTGCAATAACCTTTCTCCGTCCTACTTTGTCGTAACAAGTACCTAAGTACTCAGTTAAGCGACCTTGATCTTGCGCATAACTCAAGGCTTTATATTTGTTTACTTAACATGATGATTGTTCTTTACCATACCAAAACTGAGATTCAATGAAGATTCTTAGAACGGCCATCTGATGCTTTCCTTGAACACTTTCAAATACTTTGTTTATTTTCAAGTTTAATTGTTGAATATTTGTTTGTAGTGCCATCTCTATGTTCTTCGAGCTCGAAGATAAAGACTTGGTCTTCATCAACAACCCCGACCAGTGTGAAAAGGGCCAGAAAGGTTTCTTGATCAACTTGATCGACTCTCCTGGACACGTTGACTTCTCTTCAGAAGTAACGGCCGCTCTCCGTGTCACAGACGGAGCCCTCGTTGTAGTAGACTGTGTCTCTGGTAGGTGTAAAAATATAAATGTAACAAAGGAAATATATAAGTTTAAGAATGATTTTGGATCTGTTTTTGTAAATACTGATTCGAAATTAATGTTCTGATTCATTGTTAAGCCATTACAAATGAACTAACAATCTATACCTACTTAGATTAAAGCTTAATTAATTGATGTGATATTGCACAAGGAAAACTTAAGGAATGTTCACTGTGCACATGGAAGTATTGAATTCAAAGATCCATCTTAAACTATGTGGAAATATCTGGTATAGAATAGACTACATTTTTGGTCCTTTCCAAAACTTTATATTTAAACAAAGTATTATTCATTTGAAACAACGTAACTGGAGATATGCCTCAGAAAATTGATTTAGTTACATCAAATATCATTCAAATTCTATCCTTTCAAAACTACAGAACAAGCAATTTTCACCTCAACTGATCTGGAAAGTAGTTGGGTAATTTCTTTCTTTTTATCAACGTGAGACACCTATTTTAACCAATTGTTTTCCCCAGGTGTGTGTGTCCAAACCGAGACTGTGCTCCGTCAAGCCATTGCGGAACGTATCAAGCCCATTCTGTTCATGAACAAGATGGACCGCGCTTTGTTGGAACTGCAGCTGGAGTCGGAAGAGCTGTACCAGACCTTCCAGCGTATTGTGGAAAACGTAAACGTCATCATCGCTACCTATAACGATGATGGTGGTCCTATGGGTGAGTCTTGCTTTATATTTCAGGTTGCTTGGTTTTATTACAGGCAAACTAGTCTTTGCAAACAAATATTTTTTCAGCTGATCTCTAGATTCTAGATAAAAAAAAAACATAAAATAGACACCAAATGCGTGTATAAACTATGTATGTATTTTATGTTTGTGCTTATTATAATATTAGCTTTCCGCCCGCGTTAGTTTTTTCCGTGGGAATGAGGCATTTTCCCGCGGTAAAACGTAGCCTATGTTACTCGGGAAGAATGTAGCTTTCTAATGGTGAAAGTATTATAAAAATCGGCACAGTAGTTTTTGAGTTTATTTATTACAAACACACACACATACAAATCTTTCCTCTTTATAATATTAGTTAGTATTAGTTAGTATGATATGATGTATAGAACTCATAACTGGGCTAAAAATACAAATGAAATCATAAAAAATGCAGCTGTTCCCTGCAATAATGCAGTGAATTTCACCATTATAGTCTCTGTATTAGAGGTAGAGTTTGAGAAAAAAAAAACAAGTAAAAGTACAAAAGAATAGACATAAAATGGTCAACTGTTCAACTTTCACCATGTTGGCAGAAAATAAAAGAAATACATTTTTTGGTCTTTTTCTTCACTGCCAATCTCTGTGTAGGTTTATGTAGTGTTGGCATCATCATTTTATCATTATTATTTAATCTGTATCACACTAGTGAAATGATGTTTATTACGTCTGCGACAAAGCTACACGTATCAAGGTTTCCATGTAGCGAACACGTGATGATCGCGCGACTTGCAAATCGATATCTCATGAAGTGTAATGCGGCGACGACTCCGAGTTTGTTTGTTCGATATTTTAATGCGAAGTATGCTGTTCGCTGGAATACTTTTGCACCTGCCGTGGATTGGACTGGACATTCAATGTACTTAGATAAAAAAATAAATTAAAAAAATTAAATAACCCCCGCCACAAAACCCTTACTTACTTGATCCTTTCAACAACTTGAAAAGAGCTGATAATCTTCAAATGGCTGAAGATATTTTCTTGGATCATAGATAGCTAAGAACACTCTCGATTGTAACACATTGTAAACAAAAAAAACTAGATCAAAATCGGCGCATCCGTTTAGGAGCTACGATGCCACAGACAGACAGATAGACACACACGTCAAACTTATAACACACCCTCCCCTCTTTTTTGTGGGGGGTTAAAGAAGTCACTCATTTGCGTTTTTCACGTAAAGCCGGGTTCACACAGGTAGAGTGCGTAGTTCATACCGCCAGGGTACAAGTTACATCTGCAGCTAACTTTACTCCACCATCACAGCTCCAAAGAACGAACGCGATTTGAATTTTTATTGTGCGCGTGTGGAGTGCGTGCCATGTGGGAGGGGGGGGGGGAAACTAGTGCAGGTGCGGGGATGTGAATGTCCCTTCCACAGTCCCTTCTTTACGAGTAGTAAAGCCCGACCAAAGAAATAAAAAACCTCGCCATATCACAGAATACCAAATAGTAGTCCCTACAGAAGCTCCACTAGGCGACATAATTCAAATAAATTGCAACCCTATCTCCGTTATAATAAAGTGCAATTCAGATCGCACGGCGCTAGGCGAAAAAACGAAGTTGCTGCATCTCTTTCTCTCGCGTTGCGCTATCTCTTTTGCCACTCTACTAACACCTTTAGGGCTGTCGTCTTTGAGAAAATAAAACATCTGATTTATTGACCTTTAAGGTACCTACCTTTTACTCAAACAAATGATGGTTCAAATAAACCAATGCTACTACTATTTACTAAGTAATAGTATTACTCGTATTATAATGTTTGCAAACTATATTTACTCGTCAGTAGGTAGGTAAGTACTTTAGTTTATGAAAATACGTCATAATGTTACTGTAGGTTTGTCAGAGAAAATTATGAGGACAAGAAAAGAGATCTAAAAAAGACATCCGATCCAGTCCTTTTCCTTTTATTTTTGCATCCATAAACACATCAGCATTTGTCGTATTGTTGTGAAGTCATTTTCGTAATTTGAGCGAGCGGAGCGGCGCGTAATAACGACGCGTCACGCGCGCCCGGCGACTGTTCGCGTACTGATGTAGCTAGCCCTGCCTTTCATCGGCCGGGGCGATATTTCGCCCGTCATACCTATTCTCACGAGTGGAACCCCCCTGGCCATATTGCGGAATTCCAATGGAACTAATTTCATAATGAAGGTAGTTGCCATAAACATATAATACGTGGCGTCCCCAGAGGAAGTTTTTAATTTCTTTGGTCAGGCTTTAGTATATGTACAGTAGGAGTAGGCAGCACATGCGGCTGGATATGTTAATCTTGAGAGCGCCCGTATTCCGTAGCGGCAGGAGTGAATTTCGGAGTGCGAATGTCCAATCGCATGTGCTGGCTTCTATACTTCTCTGCCTACATTCTGCTGATGACGAATAAATTCTACCGCTTATATATGTCACCGTAAGATTATAAATACCGTTAGATTACAATTTAACTCGCGTGATTGTAAACTGTCGAAAGATTGTGAACTAAACGTACTGATTACAATTTAACAGATTATTTTTCGATAGATTGTAATCTATCGAAATGAAACTGTTAAATCACAATCTGTCGCGCGTTAAATTGTCAACTGTCCAAAGGTTGTTCCTGATTGGTCGGTCTTACAGCAGGCCGTTCTATGTCCATACAGTTGGAAATAAACCACAGGCGTCAGTTGAATAAAATTAATGCACTTTAAGAATTGTGACATCAAGTATTTATCTATTATTCAGTAGATAATCAGTAATTTTGACATCATATTATGGTATGTTTTTGGAGACTTACACTAACACATTTATCATTCAAACTTCTATTCTTCGATTAATCATGGATTCATTTTATTCCACAATAATTTCATATAAATTATTATAAAGCAGTGAGTTATTTTCAACACGAAATTAATTGAAATTCACTTAAACACAGATTGTTTACATTAGATAATAAACGAAAAAAGAAACAAATATGGCGGCGCAGAGCATATGACGATCAACCAATCAGCGCGCGAGATGCGTTCCATCCTATGCCATTTCACAATTTGACGGTTTAAAAATAATCTGTTAAATTGTAATCAGTATGTTTGGTTCACAATTTTTCGATAGTTTACAATCTCGCGAGATAGATTGTAATCTAACGGTATTTATAATCTTACGGTGACATATAGAAAGGTCATCCATCTGCGTCACTCGCGTGAAGCCGGGTTTACTCGAGAAGAAGTGCGGTAAAATCAGAGGTTGGAAAGGGCGCGCTTCGCTTTTATTCGAGGGTAAAATACTGTCAGCTGACTGTATTTTACCTGATATAGCCACACACACTGCAAGCATAGCATAGCACAGGAGAGGCAGGTTTAGGTACACCAAGTTATAGAACAAATAAAAGCCACGAAGACTTGCCAAATAGCATTACGGAGCGAGAGAGATAAAGATCAGCACTCATTTGCGGTATCTTCACTTCATTTTAAAAGGATCTAATAATGATAAGGGTTGCATTACTTTGATTATATGGTTATAATAAATAAAATAGTTTAATCTTACCTATTAAAAATATCCGTTGTACGTTTCTAACATGTTCCGCCCGCAACGATTACGATTATTTTTTAAATCTAGTCTGAAGAAGCAATTTACTTTATTGTTTTCAACAAACTTCCTCATTTATTTCTGAATGAACAAAATAGTCCCAAGTGTTGCCAGTCACTTTCCATAAGCTTCTGGGTGTCAAAGTGGACTTAACAGTATTTTCTTTCCGGAATTGGTTGCAAATTCCTGTAATTTATGACCCCATAAATGAAAGAAACAAATACAGGTAAAACAATACACAAAAGTTTTAACTAGCGACGTTAACATATGTTTTATTCGAAGCAAAAATTAAGTTCATTAACTCTGATAATAGTCGAATCTGCATCTCCTTGGCTATCTGTCTGGGCCAATTTTCATTTTAGCTTCGATATAAAATAGTCAAGTCTTCGTTTTCACTAAACACGTAGTATGTAGGCAGTAGTTTCTAAAATTGTCATTTTCGTCTCTAGTATACCCTACAAATAACGTTGGCGTATATTTATGACGTCATCGCGTGGGACGATAGAACCTTTAAAGATAAATGAAGATCGTTAGCGTGGGAGTTCTCGTGTACGCTGAAACGCGTCTAGCGTGCCATTTACAGAGGCGTGGGTGTTTCACAGGACCGAGTCATAAATTGTATTGGGGTTGCCAGGTCTTAAAATTGAAGTCGGACAGCTAAAATGAGTATTTTTTGTAGCTTGAGCTACTTGACTGGCCAGAAGACAGTCTAGTCTAGGCTAGTTAAGTTAAGATATTAAGATAAGTAAACATTTTTTATCATCCCTACTAATATTATTTACATAATGTGAAAGTGATTCTGCCTATATCTTTCGTTACATTTTCACACCAAAATAACTGAACGGATTTTGATGAAATCTGCTACAGAGAGGCTGCCGTTTATCGCGAAAAAAGAGTTAAATTAGTAGTGAAAGTTTCTCTGGATCATGAAACATTAATTTTAGACGTCTGACTAATAAGATAAATTTTTTTACAACCAAAGCCATTCGATGCGGTCAAAGTCGGCAATAACTAGTTGTACTATAAAATCATCAATTGTAATGAAATATAAAAAAATGTTTCAATGATTACCAATTTTTAAATTAGAAATCTGCCCCTCTAACATGCCCGGTCCACGCGTGACAGACAATTTTGTCAGGCGTATTCTCTTATCCTATTGGAGGATATTTCAATATGGCGGGATTAAATGGGCGACAAACTTTTGTCATAGCACTGCATGTTATGATGTTACCAGGGCTGGACTGAACTGAACTGAAATCTCTGACCGTGCCCGACGCCTGGCAACACTTGTTGTATTGATGGCGTAACGTAAGAGATTCACAGTACCGACTGATAAATGAGACAGTGGGTGGGGGTTAAATCGGAGCGTGGCTGTATGAGTATGGAGGGAGGGATACTACAGACGCGAGGGGGCGGCGCTATTCAAAGGTTAAGACTGATTCACTCGAAAGATAAACAACACCCATTGGTTTTTTTTAGACAAAAATAACTGAGTAAAGCTCATCGATTTAAAACAAAATTGCTTAAATCGCTCACGAAAGTACTTAATAATTTTACGGAAAATGGAAAATATAGACTTACATCAATGAATATAAAGAAGTATGTTTATAATGGACAATGCCTGTGTCAAGTAAAGTAAGCCTCAATTTTCTGAAACAAGCATGGTGACATAAAAAAAAGATGTATGCCTACATTTCGAAAAAGAGGGGTGTTATACTTTTTAAAACTTTCACGGTTAATGAATATCACGGTAAATATCCCGTTTTAAATCTTAGTAGTTCAGAGGGGTGTTATAAGATTGACGTGTGTGTCTGTTTGTCTGCGGCTCGTAGCTCCTAAACGGATGCGCCAATTTTGATCTAGTTTTTTTTGTTTGCAAATGTGTCATAATCGAGAGTGTTTTTATGAGTGTTGCTATGACCCAAGAAAATACCTTCGGCATTTGAAGATTATCAGCACTTTTCTATTTTGAGGCGGGTGTTTGTTATTCAAAAAAACAGCGGTACGATAGCAAATCAAATTTTAATTGGTTAATCACTTTAGTTCCTAAATATGGCTTCTGTATTCCTTATTCATAGCAAGCGCAGCTGAATTCCGCCGGGTGGTGTTGCGTGGTACCCGATCTCCGACGTCTAGCAGTTGTCACATAAAATTTTAAATTACGTTCCTTCATAGGGTAGCCGTTCGAACCGAGCGTCAGCGACACTGACGCTGAGACACGAAAAAGAATAATGGACTCTAAAGTGATGTATTTAAGGTGGACTTTAGAGGCATGCGACAGTGACGCGGCGGTGTCTGTGTCGTTCCAGTCCGGTGAAGCTTGATTTGTCGTACCTTTTCGACACAAGCATAGGTCAATTCCAAAAAAAAATAAAAATAAAATAAAAAAGGTGTCTGTGTCGTCGCGACATCTCACTTTTGAATAAATTCATTCTTAAATCCATCACCGTAAGTCCATTATTATTTTTCGTGTCGCAGCGTCAGTGTCACTGACGCTCGGTTCGAACGGGGCTGATAAAATTCTAATAACTTCTACGTTTAACAAATGGACGAAACATCTGTTTGCCGTTGCTGAACCAATTGTTCCTCCTCAGGTGAGGTCCGCGTGGACCCCAGCAAGGGTTCCGTGGGCTTCGGCTCCGGCCTCCACGGCTGGGCCTTCACCCTCAAGCAGTTCGCTGAGATGTACGCCGACAAGTTCAAGATCGACCTCGTCAAGCTCATGAACAGGTAAGGGCTTTAAGAGACCGCACACACCAGTAGGCCTACTACGTAAGTAGCGACAGGCTCGAGAAGCCGTCAAATGCGACATAGTGACATTAGAGCCATAGTAGTTCTGTCAATATGTCACGTTTGACAGCTTTTCGAGCCTGTCGCTACTTACATTGTAGGCCTACAGCATCTTCCGCGCATCGTCGTCTCGCTAGCGCTAGCCGTCGCGTCGCGCATACATTCAGGCAGCAAGGCGAGTGAAACAAAAGAATGTTGTGTTCGCCGACGACGCTGTGTGGACGCTAGTGTGGGGGTCTTACTATCAGCAAAACCATCAGCTTCTTCAAAACTGTAGGTTTGGAAGAGGCTTTTTAGCCAATGAGAGCTGACTACAATAGATCCTCTTAATTCACAGTGTTCTTTGGGTATAATGTACATTTCCTCTCCATCCAAATCATAATCATACCACCCATACTATCATTGAGGACTATAGGGAAAAAATATGGATGGATAGTCACATATTAAGTAAGGTAGGTAGCGCGTAGTAATTAATTACTTTATTTTACGTGTAAAATAAGGTCTATATTCTATAACAAATAATAATATAAAAAATAGTACATAATGAAAAAATTCCTAAAGCTGTTTTAAACATCATCATTCGCATTTTTCTGACTCTCAAAAATTTTGTCAGTACTAAACTAAAGCTGATTGTAATTTTGATTGTAATTTTGAGATACTGTTTATGAAACATCTGCATGATGAAACACGAAATGACCATCGTTGAACAAATTAAAACAATACGTGGAATGACTGAACACAATAGTTAACTATCATCAACACACAGTAGCACTTGTTTATACAAGCGCAATCCGTTGATCTACATTCACGGATTTTTTCGTGTTTTTTTTCTTTTTTTCATTAAAATATCATATTATATTTCAAATGTAATTTAAAGCCTTCAAACGAGGTAATTATATTGGGTAGAATACTAAATCCAGACCAATATAAAAAAATATAATAAATTCGAAGGGAGCAGTATTACGCTCTCATAGTCATTTTAGCGCAACGGATTGCGATGAAAATTGCCACTAACCATGGGAAAATACGTCACTTCCACGTGTAAAAATATAACAATGGCGTTGCGGAACAAAAATATACTTGACTGTTTTAGTTGTTAGTTTACTTTGATAACTGTTATGTTGTGTATAAATTTGTCGTTTATATCAGAAACTAAGTCATAAAAACTTCCTGTCAATGTAAAATATTTATACTTTTATGTATAATAATGATGAGTATTAAATAAATAAGTATCTTTTAAGTTGTTAATGATGTTTCGTCCCGTTGATACTGGGTAAAGTGATCAATGCTATACACCAGCGGCAGAAAAGGACGAATAGTAACTCTCGGTTCAGATTGGTAGGCAGATCCCTATGGGCTGTTTGCAACGAAAGCCGAGATACATCGAAACAAAACAAAATTAGATGAATACCTTTTTTTGGGGATAAGTTGGACATTGCATTAAGATTTCATGTGATTGGTTCTGACTATAAAGCGATGCTAAATTATTAAACAGAATTTAGTTAATACGAATTCTTAGCCATATTTCTTGAACCTCTTGGAATAGCTTTTATAGCTTTGACGTCGAAAAATTTGGTTATTGCGTATCTTCTTTCTTATCGACTCGAAAGTAGCGTTGTCAGTAATCTACATCAACAAGTGATAGAACAACAAGGACAACTATTGAGATTGTCAATTTTCTGTGGAAACATATAACCTTTCATCATCATCATCTCAGCCGAAAGACGTCCAATTTTCTGTGGAAACATATAACCTTTCATCATCATCATCTCAGCCGAAAGACGTCCACTACTGGACAAAGGCCTCCCCCAAGGATCTCCACAATGATCGGTCCTGCTTGGCCTGTATCCAGCGGCTTCCCGCGGTCCACCTCGTGGGGGGCCTGCCCACACTGCGTCTTCCGGCGCGCGGCCGCCATTCAAGAACCTTTCTGCCCCAACGGCCGTTGGTTCTACGCGCAATGTGCCCCATTGCCACTTAAGTCTAGCGATTCTTCGGGCTATGTCGGTGACTCTGGTTTGCCTGCGGATCTCATTATTCCTGATTTGATCACGCAAGGAAACTCCAAGTATAGCCCTCTCCATCGCTCTTTGGGTGACTTTAAGCCTTCTTATGAGGCCCATTGTAAGCGACCACGTCTCAGATCCGTAAGTCATCACTGGCAACACACATTGGTCAAAGACTTTTGACTTGAGACACTGCACCTCTCCATATGACCTTTAAAATGACCGAAATAATTGAATTGACGCGTTGTTTGTCCCAGACTGTGGGGAGAGAACTTCTTCAACGCAGCCACCAAGAAGTGGGCGAAGCAGAAGGACAACGACAACAAGCGTTCGTTCTGCATGTACGTGCTGGACCCCATCTACAAGGTGTTCGACGCGATCATGAACTTCAAGAAGGACGAGATCGAGGGTTTGCTCAAGAAACTCAACATCACCATCAAGCACGAAGACAGCGATAAGGACGGCAAGGCTCTGCTTAAGGTAATTTATACAACATTCTACTAATAACATTATACAGTTATGCACACCTAACATACCTTTACACGAGTTATGCACACCTAACATACCTTTACACGCTATCGGTCTTCGAGGTATACCCATAATCACAACGAGTTTAGTTTTTCATTTAGTTTTTTAATTTTTATTATTATTTAAAGCATCAACACCAAAGTAAAACCTGAACTAGCCACGTTTGTAACTGCTACGCAGTGACCCTAAAAGTGTATAGCCGACATTTATAGCACAAGATCTTCAGCTCTGGATTTGTTTTCTAAATTCTTACCTTGAATAAAACCTTTTGACTTGACTTTGTTGGTTATAAGGTCACCAACATTGTTTATCGGTTATCATTTATTTATATTTTAAATTGTGTGCAGCGATGCGTGAGATAGCATTACTCATTGAGACCTTTGGCAGATCCTTAAACCGGGATATTATCAAAATCGTAACCAAAACCCAATATGATTTGAGGAACTTCGGGCGGAATCGATCGCGCTTGTTACGGCGGCGGCGCCCGTAAAATATGGAAAGTTAAAGTACTAAAGGGATTGCGCCTGCATTTGATGGATTTTCAGTTTTGATGTAAATTACATTTTATATATTGAGTTATTTCTGAGAATACAAAACAGATTGTTATAATATTATTTTTAGTTAGATAAGAAAGGTCAATCTAGCAAGTCCCAGTGTTGCCGGTTACTTCTGTAAGTTTCTGGGTGTCAAAGTGGACTAACAGTAAATTCTTCCTGGAATTGGTTGTGAATTTCTATATTTCATGATCCCATAAAAGGAAGATACAGTTTATTTTTTAAGAACGACATTGAATTATGTTGATTTTAAAAATTACTTCTTACTCTGTTCTTTTACGAACCTTGTCTGTTATTCGAAATTATTATATTATAATCTTTGCAAATTCGTGAAGAAATAACGTTTTCATAAACTTTTGAAACAATTATAATTTTGAGGGTGTTTTATTACAAAATATTTTTACATGTTTCCAAAAAAATTGTATTGTCAGAAGTTATATGAACGCAACGCAATGTTCCGCTTTTTATGCGACGACAGCCAACGACCCTTGATCCATATTTTAGTCACTTATGAACATAACCGTATCTAACTACCGTGTACCCTGATTTAAAGGCTCGAGACCGAGGGGCATTATAATATGACTTGTTTACTATTTAATAAGGCAAGTCTGGTCAAGCTTCCTCTTTCTGATTCGTTGTACTTTTTCGACTCAAGCATAAGTCAATAAAAAAAAAGCGGTTGTCTGTAAAGTCGGTTTATTTATTTATTTTTTATTTATTTATTTTATTTTATTATTTATTGCACACAGAACATTTTACAATTACAGGTATTTAAAAAGTAGACACAACAGGCACAGCTTATCTCTCACGAAATGTCTTCCAGCTGGCCTAGGCAAAGAGAACATTAAACAAAGAACGGGTAAAGACGTGCACAGAAGTTAAATAAATATTATCAGACTAAAAAATAATAATATACATATCATGTACCTACACACTCACAAATACATATAGGTAAACACGAATATAATAAATAAATACATACATAACCTACCTAATACATAAACAATGTATATTATACATACATAAATAAATATATAAAATAAAATAAATATATATATAAAAAAACAACTTATTTACATAGAGAAAGATAATATTCTTTCACTCGTTTCTTGAAGACGAAGGAAGAGGGACTGTCGCGAATAGTATGCGGAAGCGAGTTCCACAGCCTGGCAGCATGAACAGTAAAGGAGTCGGAATACATGCGGGAATTATGGGAAGGAACAGAGAGGAGAGTACGAATGTGGGAACGGCTGAGCTTATCTTCAGGTCGTAGAAAAGAAAAACGGGTTTTTAAATAACTCGGGGACGAAGGATTATGGAGGATATTAAAAAGGGTTGACAAAATATGAGTATTCCTGCGAAAGCGAATTGGGAGCCACTTGAGCTGTGTGCGAAACTCTGATACGTGGTCGTACTTGCGTAAGCCGAAGATGAATCGGATACACAGATTCTGAAGACGCTCAAGTTTGTTAAGGAGCTCCTCGGTGGCATCCAAATAGCAACAGTCAGCATAGTCGAGAATAGGCAACAGTAAGGTTTGAGCAAGAGAGATCTTGGTGTTCAGGGGTAGGAAATATTGAAGGCGTCTAAGTGAGTGAAGCGAATAATGTATTTTTTTGCTGAGCTCATTGACGTGAAGGCCCCAAGAGAGATGGTTATCCAATAACAGACCCAAGTTTTTAGCTGACTTGGCAAAAGCGATAGGTGTACCATTGAAGGTGACAGATGGGACAGTGGCAAGATCAACTTGTCGATACATGTAACGACTACCAATTAGGAGCGCCTGTGATTTCTTAGGGTTAACCAGTAAACCGAAAGATTTTGCCCACTCTGACACTCGAGAAAGATCAGAGTTAATATTAGAAATAGCACCATGAATGTCATTGACATGGAAGTGCCGATAAATTTGTAAGTCGTCTGCGTAAAGATGGAAGCTAGATGAGATGACAGAGGTAACTGAATTAATGAAAATTGAGAGGAGAAGAGGTGATAAGACGCCACCCTGAGGCACACCCGCAACGAGATCGCACCAATCCGAGGCAGCCTCGTCACAGCGGACCCGCTGGGAGCGGCCCCGAAGATATGAGTTAAACCAGTCCATTACTGAGGAGGATACATTAAATGAGCGAAGTGTAGAGAGTAGAATATCAAAATCCACTGAATTAAAGGCACTGCTGAAGTCAAGCAAGATGAGAATAGTCAGAGACTTATTCTCCATCGCATGGCGAATATCATCAGTGACCTTCAGCAGCGCTGATACAGTGCTATGTCCGGGGCGAAAACCAGATTGAAATGGTGAAAGGAGATTATTAGAGGTAATGTAATTAGCTAATTGGTTGTGGACAATGTGTTCCAGGACTTTCGAGAGAAAGGGCAAAATAGATATGGGACGAAATTCAGAGAAGGACGCGGGGTTATTAGTTTTAGGTAAAGGGACAGTATCGGCAAGTTTCCAAGCTGACGGAAAAACGCCTGATGTAAGTGAGAAGTTAAAAATATGTGTGAGGATTGGTAACAGTTCAGGAAGAATAAGGTGAATCATATGAGAGCTCAGATTATCGTTGCCCATTGCAGTAGAAGTGATAGAGAGAATATGCTTCTTAACCTCCTCCTCAGTAACAGCAGAGAAACAAAACGGAGAACACACTGGCAAAAGTTGGCTGCTGAGAAAATTAATTGTTTGAGATTTTACAGTATCGTCTAAGGACACTGGGGGAGAACAGAAATGATTGTTGAGAGCGTTCAGATCGATACCGCTGCTAGAAGATACGGAAGATTTGCCAATGCCAAGCGTTTTAAGAAACTTCCAGACTTGTGCAGGATTGCACTCGTCGATGGTGTTATGGATATAGCGTCTTTTTGCATCTCTACACAGACGACTACAATGGTTTCTAAGGAATTTATATCGGGCTAAATTCCGGTCCGAGGGACACTTCCTATACCGTGCCTTAGCTCTATCGCGTTTGGCCATCTCAGTCTTGATTTTTTCATTGAGCCAAGGTTTTAAGGTTTACTGACGATAGTTGAACGTGACAACGATTGTGCCTCTTTGTCGCTCGTTCCGCGCTCTCACTTGCACTTCAAGCCTTAAAAAAATAAATAAAAAATAATAATAATAAATAAATGGAACGCCTCAGCCGCGCGGTAACGCCGCATTGCGTCATGTTTTTTCGTGCGTGCAGCCGGCTCTATCGAATTATAGGACGTCGTCACGTCATAAAAAAAGATCTAATAAGGGTTAATGTTATTGCGAGCCTTATGTTGCTTGTGTGTCTATAAACTAAAAGCGTGTGTGTCTATCTGTCTGTGGCATCGTAGCTCCTAAACGGATGCGCCGATTTTGATCTAGTTTTTTTTTGTTTTCAAGGTGTCACAATCGAGAGTGTTCTTAGCTATGATCCAAGAAAATATCATCAGCTACCATTTGAAGATTATCAGCTCTTTTCTAGTTGTTGAAAGGATCAAGTAACCGTTTCGTGTCGGGGGTTATTAAATTTTTTAATTCTGTGTTATGTTCTAAGTTAGTTTTGCGTTCAACATAACATTACATCAGTTAGGTAATAATTACATATTGACTGTGACACCAGCGCCTACTAGGCTATGGGGCCGTCATTTGTATTGTATATAAAAGTGTATATGTGTTGTATTGTATAGGTGGTGATGCGCACGTGGCTGCCGGCGGGCGAGGCGCTGCTGCAGATGATCGCGATCCACCTGCCGTCGCCCGTGGTGGCGCAGAAGTACCGCATGGAGATGCTCTACGAGGGGCCGCACGACGACGAGGCCGCGATGGGGATCAAGGTCACTATCATTCATACTCATTGACCTTTCGTAGCCGTTCGAACCGAGCGTCAGCGACACTGACGCTGCGACACAAAAAGGACAATAGACTCTAGGGTGATGTATTTAAGAATGAATTTACTCAAAAGTGAGCTGTCATGACGACACAGACACCTTTAAGGTAGCCGTTCGAAACGAGCGTCAGCGACACTGACGCTGCGACACAAAAAGGATAATGGACTCTAAGGTGATGTATTTAAGAATGAATTTACTCAAAAGTGAGTTGGCGCGACGACACAGACACCTTTAAGGTAGCCGTTCGAACCGAGCGTCAGCGACACTGACGCTGCGACACAAAAAGGATAATGGACTCTAAGGTGATGTATTTAAGAATGAATTTACTCAAAAGTGAGTTGGCGCGACGACACAGACACCTTTAAAGTAGCCGTTCGAACCGAGCGTCAGCGACACTGACGCTGCGACGCAAAAAGGATAATGGACTCTAAAGCGATGTGTTTAAGGTGGACTTTGGAGGCGTGCGACAGTGACGCGAGTGACGCGGCGTTACCGGTGTCTGTGTCGTCGCGCCAAGTCACTTTTGAGTAAATTCATTCTTAAATCCATCACCGTAAGTCCATTATTAATTGTCGTGTCGCAGCGTCAGTGTCACTGACGCTCGGTTCGAACGGCTACTTTTAAGCAGCGTCAATAAATAGTAGCCAACAACTTTGCTAGATAATCGGTTCTAGGCCCCCTTGAGCCGCCCCTAGACGCGTTGGTACATGACTACCTTGGCGTAGAGCCATCCGCTCCCCCGCAAGTCCGATGAAGCTTGTTTCGTCGTACTTTTTAGACACAAGCATAGGTCAATTAAAAAAAAGCGTGTGTGTCTATCTGTCTGTGGCATCGTAGCTCCTAACCGGATGCGCCTATTTAGATCTAGTTTTTTTGTATGCAAGGTGTCACAATCGAGAGTATTCTTAGCTATGATCCAAGAAAATATCTTCAGCCATTTGAAGATTATCAGCTCATTTCTAATTGTTGAAAGGACATGGTTTAAGAAAACAAGGTCTAACAAGAAGACCACGTGACTGACACAAGCCTACGTCATTTCTACCTCATTTTGCCTATTCATTCTTGTCGAATGCGTGTTGTAGACAAGGATGAACAGCGCAAAATGACGTAGGCTTGTGTCAGTCACGTAGTCTTCTTGTTAGACCATGTTGAAAGGATCAAGTAACGGTTTTGTGGCGGGGGATTTTTAAATTTTGTAATTTAATGCTATCATTATCTTTATTCCGCTCAAATTATTATTTCATTTAAACCGAGTGACTCGGTATTTGAACCGAGTTTTTCGGCAGAGTACGAGTACCAAAATAACCACCGAGTACGCCGAATACCGGTACTCGGCCCATCTCTAAATTAGTATGTAAATGTAAGATGTATTGTGTGTGTATTTAATGTATTTATTTCTTTTGTTTTTCCATGGGTGTCAATAAAGTATAATTTGTATTGTATTGTGTGTTGTGTGTTGTAGAACTGCGACCCCGAGGCGCCGCTGATGATGTACGTGAGCAAGATGGTGCCGACGTCGGACAAGGGCCGATTCTACGCGTTCGGCCGCGTGTTCTCCGGCAAGGTGGTCACAGGGCAGAAGGCGCGCATCATGGGACCCAACTTCCAGCCCGGCAAGAAGGAGGTCAGTCATGTCTATGGGTGGTGTGTTATCGCCCGATGATGGGGCATTATTTATTTATTTATTATAGCAATTGTACAGCTTATATACAGGTCTTAATACATTTACATTGCAGATAGTACAATTACCCTGTACAGGGCGTCGCAAAAAACAGTTATTTTGAGTGCTTAGCTCGCGATGTATTGCCCGGCGATGAGGGCAGAGAGCTTGCTAGACATTTTCGAAAAAGTTGGTTAATATAGTTTCGATTTGAATGTTGTTTATTAGGCGCTACATTTGATTTATAAAACTTTTTCTCAGTCCTTTCACAAAGGCAGGAAATACTTTACAAGTAAATATATTTTATACTTTACACAGATTTATTTTTTCTGTATACACTGAGAATTGAGAAGAGATTTGGCCATGAAATTGAAGAAATTTACTGAGAGAATTTCAAAATACGGACATCTCAACTTGTGCTTTTTCATAAAATTCATATGCAACATACTTGTGTTAAAAAGAAATAAATACAGGCTTAATCATAAGGCTTACTAAACGACTCTCGTCACCCACAGGACCTGTACGAGAAGACGATCCAGCGCACGATCCTGATGATGGGGCGCTACGTGGAGGCGATCGAGGACGTGCCCTCAGGGAACATCTGCGGGCTGGTGGGCGTGGACCAGTTCCTCGTCAAGACCGGCACCATCACCACATACAAGAACGCGCACAACATGAAGGTATACACACACACACACACACACACGCACTTAGCACATGAAGGTATAACACATAGAACGTGCAGGTTTACACTCACCATACACCTAGCCCATGTAGGTTTACACTCACCATATACATAGCACAGGAAGGTTTACACTCATCTTAAACCTAGCAAATGTAGGTTTACACTTATCATACACTTAGCACATGTAGGTTTACACGCACCATATACATGGTACAGGAAGGTTTACACTCATCTTAAACCTAGCAAATGTAGGTTTACACTTATCATACACTTAGCACATGTAGGTTTACACGCACCATATACATGGTACAGGAAGGTTTACACTCATCTTAAACCTAGCAAATGTAGGTTTACACTTATCATACACTTAGCACATGTAGGTTTACACGCACCATATACATAGCACAGGAAGGTTTACACTCATCATACACTTAGCACATGAAGGTATACACTCACCATACACCTAGCACATGTAGGTTTACACTCATCATGTTGTTTTAAACTCACTATACACCTAGCACATGTGTAGGTTTACACTCATCTTACACCTAGCACAGGAAGGTTTTCACTCATCATACACATAGCACAGAAATCTTGGTACCGCGATTTGATATTACAGATGTAAAGGAAAATTATATTAAATACTTCATCGAGAAAAGTTTCTTTGGGAAACAAAATTGTTCACTGAAGCATTAGTATTCTTTCATTATTTGTTAACTCGTCACACACTTAATATTTTTAGCCGACTACGCCAAAGCCGAAAGGGAAAGGTTATAATTTGACAGCCTGTATGTAATGTTTCACGATTGCTTTTGAACTATTGGTCAGATTGTTTTGAATGTGTCAACCGATGCGTTATTCTTTTTGATAACTTTTTTTTGTAACAAATCCTTTAACCTATGTTGTGTTGTTGTGCAGGTGATGAAGTTCAGCGTGTCGCCGGTGGTGCGCGTGGCGGTGGAGCCCAAGAACCCGGCGGACCTTCCCAAGCTGGTGGAGGGGCTGAAGCGGCTCGCCAAGTCGGACCCCATGGTGCAGTGCATCAACGAGGAGTCCGGCGAGCACATCGTGGCCGGCGCCGGGGAGCTGCATCTCGAGATCTGCCTCAAGGTGAGACCACTGATACAAGCCGGTGGATGGGCTGAAAGCAGGTGAAGTCGGTGAGAATCTCTTCGTTTAAGGTCCCAGTGGAAAGTCAGTGTTACTGGTTCACCTCGCTGGTAGCCGCCACCTCTCCTTCCAGTGTAGAAATGGGAATCTGTAGTAATAAGATTCTGTAGAATTGGGAATCCGTAGAAATGGGATTCTGTTAAATTGAAAATCTCTAGAAATGGGTCGAAACGCAGTGGACAACTGTAGACTCCTCAGCTCACTTTCGATATTTCTTTGTTTCTAAACAATGACAATGAGAAAAACTTACAGTTGTCGATATAATGCAGTTTGTTTTTTGTAGTAAAACGTCCTCGATTTACGTAATTTATTCAATCAATCTTTTTGTTTTATGCAGGATCTGGAAGAGGACCACGCTTGCATTCCGATCAAGAAGTCGGACCCGGTGGTGTCGTACCGCGAGACGGTGTACGCCGAGTCGGACCAGATGTGTCTCTCCAAGTCGCCCAACAAACACAACCGGCTGTTCATGAAGGCGCAGCCCATGCCCGACGGCCTGCCCGAGGACATCGACGAGGTAACGTACTCGTGTACTCATATCCTACACACACACCGATTACACGCTTTATGTCAGACACGCAGATTGGCAGAATTCGCAAAATGCCAGAAACTCAAAAAGTTTGACTCGCAAAATGTCAGAAACGCCTGTCACATACGCAAAAAGTCGAATATTGCGTATCTGACATTACTCAGAATGTCATATACGCAAAAAGTCGAATATTGCGTATCTGACATTACTCAGAATGTCAGATACGCAAAATGTTATTTACTCGTTTACGAAAGATTTTATTGTTTTTATAGGCTCCGAAACTAAGTACTTAGCGATTTTTATGAAACTTGGTACAAAGATAGAATAGAGCTTGGGGATTTTGCGTATTTGACATTCTGAGTTTCTGACATTCTGTGTTTCTGGCTTTCTGCGTATTTGACATTTTGCGTTTGTAATATTTTGCTCAAAATTTCACCAACCTGACAATATGAGTGTCTGACATTTTGCGAATCTGATATGACTTGGTCTAATTAACGCTTCCCGATGTATCCGCGGCCCGCTGTAGCGCGTGCTATGTGTCATATGATTATGTCGGGTGGTACGCGCGCTGACAGTGCGGCTCGCTCGGGAAGCAGAGCGTCGCTCGCCCGCGCTGGACGCTGCACAGGACCGCTATCCTTATGTCCCAGGACTGCATGCTACGGCACGGGCGATACATTTATCTTTCAACCTGTAGACGTCCCACTATTGAGCAAAGAACTCCACAACGATTGATCCTGCGCTGCCCTGATTTGGCATATTTTTTAGTATTTGCTTAACCTGAACTTTCTCCTCAAGGTGGAACGGGTTGTTCTTGTCTAGTCTAGAATGTATTTCTTAGTGTGACTAATTAAAATGTTCTCTTTCAATTTAGTTTAATTAAGAGTACTTTATTTCTTAAATTTTATCGGTCCACTCTTTAAAACTCGACTAATATAGGGATTTTGTTGTAATGTTGATCCTATAATGAGCCTATGAGGTTAAGTAGAATAATCAATACGATAATAAAACTGAAGAATCGGCTTGTCTATACATTCATTTCTTTAAAAAAAAAACTGATTGTAGGTGATAAAGGGTTGTGTAGCTGAACACAAATATACAAGTTTTGAAAAAAAAAAATGTCGGTCTCTTACAAGTTTGACTAACATGTACAATTGTTTCAGGGTCGCGTGAACCCGCGCGACGACTTCAAGACCCGCGCGCGCTACCTCGGCGAGAAGTACGAGTACGACGTGACCGAGGCCAGGAAGATCTGGTGCTTCGGCCCCGAGGGCACCGGGCCCAACATCCTCGTCGACTGCACCAAGGGAGTGCAGTACCTCAACGAGATCAAGGTACTGTGGCGTGCATGCGTCCTAAATGCCCATCTTTGCGGGAGCCTGCCTTCGCTACGTCTTCCGTTCGACATTCAAGAATTTTTTATCGCCAACGGCTGTCTATTGTAGCCACTAGCACTAAATAACACAGTAGACTCAGAACAGTAAGTTATATCCATACCAGCTGGCCGCATCGATTTAAATGCGCCATCACGCACACGCTTGCGTTGAGCCCATACTGTCCCCCCCCCCCCTTATTCCCCCTTATTTTATGATAGTGTGTGCGTGCCTACACGGCACGCGGCGCGGACGCACACATTCAAACTGACAGTGGCACGTTTGTATGAAGATAACTTACTGGTTTTACCACAAAACATCTGTCTATACGCCGCCGCTATACGTAATTAGTGGTTTTAGTGTGGTAATAATGTGTGTTTGTGTTGCGTGCAGGACTCTGTGGTGGCCGGGTTCCAGTGGGCCGCCAAGGAGGGCGTGATGGCCGAGGAGAACCTGCGCGGCGTGCGCTTCAACATCTACGACGTGACGCTGCACACCGACGCCATACACAGGTCAGCACTCACCACCACCACTAGCACAGCCTAGGCGAATTAGTCGCTAAATGACAAATTCTCAAAATGACAGATTCTACAAATGACAGATTCTACAAATGACAGATTTTACCAGTGATAGGTTCTACAAGTGACAGATTCTACAAGTGACTGATTCTACAAGTGACATCCTACAAATGACAGATTGTACAAAAATGGCCGCTATTTTTAACTTCACGTCATTTGTAGAATTTGACGTTTGTAGACTCAACTGTCATTTTGAGAATCTGACATTTTGCGACTAAACGGCCTAGTCCCTTCTACAGTCTAAGACCAGTTCTTCCTTCCACGGCTCAAGTGATTTAGTCAATAAATTTGAATAATCAAGTTGATGTTCGTTCCACAGAGGAGGCGGTCAGATCATCCCCACCACCCGCCGTGTTCTGTACGCGTGTCTGCTCACCGCGCAGCCGCGCCTCATGGAACCCGTCTACCTCTGCGAGATACAGGTACAGCTGTCTCTCTCTAACCAACAGCAACAGCGTGCCTACAAGACACGGATAAAATGACGATTTTATACATCTACCCTCACTAATTATATAAAGCCAACCTTAGTTTGACACTGTACCCGCATGCGGACGATAATCCACATGACATAATAATGTTATAGTTCGTTATGTTTATTTGATAATCTAAGTTATCGTTCTGAAGGTCCTAGAATGACGTAGTAGACAAAATAAAATAATATTTCACTTGTTGTCCTGAACAAAAATACAATACAAATATAATAAAAAAAAAATCATCGTCTTTGGTTCTGATACCAGCAGCCCTCGTAGCATAAAGTGTTATGTTTTATGACATATGTCATATTTAACTAACAAAAACTTGCGAAAAACCCACATTATTGAAATTTCTTCCAATAAGATAAGGGTATACGCACGACAAAACTATGTTTGTCACGTCGACAACCTTAAACCACGATAGTTTTTTGTTCCTCTTCTAGAAATGTCGACTACGTCTTGCTAACCGTTCAGTTTAAACAAGTTCAAAGTATTTATTTAACTTTAGAATATTTACATAGGTATCTTAGTTAAGTCAGTTACAATATTATTTAGTGCTAACTAAACTAGATGTGACCCCCACGTTTTTTCCTAAGCGGTGCTAGCTGCATGATAGCCCCGCTGTTCCGAGACGTGGCAGAGTAACAGTTCTTTGTTTTGGCATCGCCGCACGCATGCGCCCTGCCTGAATAGGGGATCTAATATTCTATACAAACATTATTAACTCCGTACCCTTAATTCGGATATCCGTTTAGTGCACGATTTTAGTAAAAACTGTTTGTGTAGCTGAATACAAACAAACAAGTTTTGTTAATAATGTCAGTCTGTACACGCTAATCTCTGGACCCGTAGGAACGAAGCCTGGCCAAATAAATAAAAAACCTGCTCTGGGGGCGCCACGTGTATATTTTTACGACTATGGCAACAATTTCCCTTATAAAATTAGTTCTATTAAAATTCCGCAATATGGCGAGGTTTTTATTTCTTTGGTCGGGCTTTGAATGAAATTTTGTATGGTGGTACCCATGGTCCAAGAAAACAAGGTCTTACACGAGCCTACGTCATTTCTACGTCATTTTGCCTATTCTAATAGACAAGGATGAACAGCGCAAAATGACGTAGGCTTGTGTCAGTCACGTGGTCTAAACTGTAAGACCTTATTTTCTTGGACCTTATATCCTTACCTTATATCCCCGGTCAAAATTCGAGCGGTCGATTCGGTCGTAACTGTGGGCGGACGGCTACTAACAAATAATGTTTGTGCAGTGTCCCGAGGTGGCTGTGGGCGGTATCTACGGCGTGCTGAACAGACGGCGCGGCCACGTGTTCGAGGAGTCGCAGGTCGCCGGCACGCCCATGTTCGTGGTGAAGGCGTACCTCCCCGTCAACGAGTCGTTCGGCTTCACCGCCGACCTGCGCTCCAACACGGGCGGGCAGGCCTTCCCGCAGTGCGTGTTCGACCACTGGCAGATCCTGCCCGGCGACCCCTGCGAGGCCGGCTCCAAGCCCTACGCCGTCGTGCAGGTACACAAGCACGCACACACGCACACATGCACACAACACACATACACACAACACACATACACACAACACACATACACACAACACATACACACACACACACACACAGACAATATATACATTACATACACACGTCACACACCAACCAACAACAGTATTATAACGAAGTAATCGTGAAAATGTAACTACTTTTAAAATGTATTGAAGGATATCACTGGATCACGCTAGTGTGGTATCGTTTACAATTGTTTTTAGGTAATCACATCACTATTTCGATTCTAATAGATAACAAATGATAACAAATTTATGCATTTATATATCTGTAAGATACTGTGAAAAGAAAAAGAATCATGTAATATTGGGTATAGCTTTTTTATTTAGTGTTTTATGACTAATTTTTTTTTTTTTTAATGTACAATAAGTATTACGATTTTTAGAATCTTATAACTTAAGTATGGCTAGTGTAGTTAAAAATACATGATTCGACTATTCAAAATAAATTAATTTACTTATAAAAATATGCTTCCCGATGTATCCGCGGCCCGCTGTAGCGCGTGCTATGTGTCATATGATTATGTCGGGTGGTACGCGCGCTGACAGTGCGGCTCGCTCGGGAAGCAGAGCGTCGCTCGCCCGCGCTGGACGCTGCACAGGACCGCTATCCTTATGTCCCAGGACTGCATGCTACGGCATGGGCGATACATTTTTTCAATCTAATATCTCCCAAAACGTGTCTAGCCTCGAACTAAAGTGGTCTGTCTGTCTGAAATATTTACCGATATCTCGTAGTCTCGTAGCACTGCAAATGACATTAAACTAATAAAAGATATTCATAAATAAGGCATGCATACCACTTTCGTTTCCTAGTATACCGTAACAGCATAAAATCCAACTAACTTCGAAAACTACTAAAACAATATCACTAACGAAATGTCTTTTGTGTTCGCAGGAGACGAGAAAGAGGAAAGGGTTGAAGGAGGGTCTCCCAGACCTGACGCAATATCTGGACAAGTTGTAAAGTGGGCCGTAGCTAAAGCAATCCATTCTGTAATATATGTAATATTACTCGCGCCTCACGCACCATATTATATTGTTTCATTTCGCAAGATACTCGACAAGACACCAACGGAGCATATTCGCCTTATTAATTTCATAAGTGCCCCAAGCTGAAAGTAATAACAAATATTGCTGGCAATATTGCATTGTTAATATAGTAACCACACGTTGTGATACTAGCATTATTATAGTATCACTGTTATTATTGATATAATAAAATACATATGATGATATTCAATTCATGATAAGATTTGTTATCAATATGTAGTTGGGAACCAGGACTTTCTTTACTTATACTGTAATTAATTTTTAAATTATAATTTTTCTATTGTAAGAAATATTGTTTAATTCAAATTAGGTAGTTGTAGTGGTTTAGGTAAAATGGTTGCAACTAAAGGTTGGTATTATTTTGTGATTTATTCTATTGCATTTAATTTGTGAAGTATAATTTTTAATTTGGGTTTGTATTTACAGAAATCCTGTCCCGGAGGAAGTGGAATCTAATGAAAAAAGTAAGTTTTAACATCTTTTGCAATATATTAAATTAAAATAAGTGAACATTATTAAACTATCATGATGACAAAAACACAGACCTGTTCTGAGATTATGAGGAAAAACTTTACGTTTAACTGATTTAAAACAACATTATATCATAAATAACTTGTTTCGTGCTAGATTAAATAATGTATGTATTTTTCTTTCTAGATATAAACCCTGTCATCAGCTCCCTTGGGACATCAAGATGATAAACCATTTCATCAAACGCCTTTTCAAGCCGCTCCTTACGGATATATTGATCTGTTTAAGGTGAGGGTCTATTTTCTATTCTACTTCAACAAACAATTTGAATTTCAGGTGTTTAAAACTGCACTTTACCACTGCAGTCCACTGGTGAACATTAATTTTTTTTTTTTTTCAATTTCATAATAGTTCTCGCAAAGTCTACAAGAATTTGAATGTCTACAACACATTGATACGTGGCAGCGATCGTCACTGACGCTTTCTGCAGTTAAACATAAGTAAATAAATTGAAAATGATGATAAAATTACCCCTAGATGCCACCATGATAGCATTTACAAGCTCAACAGGACTGATGATGTACTGATCTAGTTCAATTTAAATTTATTGAATTGAGAATATTGACATAGAAATCTTGTTTCAGGATTCAAGTACTAATCTGAATTGGAATCAAGATGTTCGGTTCCCATTTGCAGGTAATTTTAGTTCTAAGTTATTGTCATTATTCCCCTTTTTTGTATATTTGGTTTAGTTTCATGAAGAAGCAGTTGGTCAATAGTCTAATTTGCAATTCGTCTAAGTTGCATTTGATCTAATCTAATTGTAGAATATTGTGTGAAAAAATCAAGCAAGGCAGATATTATTGTATGCACTACTTTCATGATGACAACTTTCCCCTGACGCCATAATGATGGTCAAACAAGCTCAACAGGACTGAAACAAACAACATGTATAGAAACCTCATTACTATTTTTAAACTTGTTTTACAAGGCAAACTTTTGTTTTTCACAGGTGAAACTGCGTTGGGAATCTGCTACGTGGACGAGTTTTACAGTGGAGAGGTGAGAATATTTGCAATTATTCATGTAATGTGGCTAGGCTAATTCAAGGGGAAAGGATGGTGTGTATACCATCCTTATGCCTGTTGAACAATAAGGACAGATCGCGAGGCATAATGTGATAAGCTCAACTTGCTCTTAACCCTACATAACCTAAAGCTTAATAGTCCAGCAGGGACTGAATGTTACTTTTTATCTTATGTTTGATTTTGTAGCAAAATGTTAATAGATGGTTGGTTAATAGTCTCCAAATGTCAGATTCTCAAAATGACAGCACTTGTTAGCGTAAACCATATTTGTATGATGAATCTTCACAGACCTGTTCTGAATAAGACATTGAGGTCAAAACTTAAAATTCTGACTAAAATGTTTAAAGCTTTTCATTCAATAACTTTTTACTGCAATATTTTTATTGTTCTTTCTCTTGTACAGGTACACAGCGTCGTTGCTACGTCATCCTTTTTTATATAATAATATAATATATTTTTTTACAATGTATCTTTTATTAATTTTTCAATAAAATTTGAAGTTAACACTATTTTTGAATTTTAATTACTGATCCTTCCTTACCTCTCAAGTACGTGGTTGGGACCTTTTCTAAAGAAATAGCCCGACCAGGAAAATTATAAAAACCATACCATACATATTAGGCAAAAACCGTACCATACATATGTATTAGGCAATTTTCCCTCGTTCGGTTTTTACTGGTACTCATAATTTTATAATGGAAATTGTTGCCATAAACAAAATAATAGATGATGGTGCCCCAAAGCGTAATTTTTTTATTTTTCTGGTCGAGCGCGGGGCGTTTTTATTTGCCATTTATAAGTTTACGAATAACAATTTATTTCCAGCATGGTCGTGCTTGGAAGCATCCTTTCCAGCATGACCATCATATCTCCAACATCAAAGAGGTAAAAAATCTCAAACTAGTGGTATAAAATAGTAAAAAATATAAGCTATTTTATACCCCTTTTGGATACAGGAAAAACAACCTTGGTCGTGCTAGGAAGAACAACACGCATTATGAGATATTTCGAAATTCCTGAGACAGGTAAATCTAAAGCCTGACCAAAGAAATAACCTGCTCTGGGGGCGCCACATGTAAAGCCTGCTCTGGGGGCGCCACGTGTATATTTTTACGACTATGGCGACAATTTCCCTTATAAAAGTAGTTCCATTGAAATTTCGCAACACGGCGAGGTTTTTTATTTCTCTGGTCGGGCTTTACATACATCTTATAAGCGAACTGTTCCCTAAGGAATGAGTCATAATATGTGCGAAAAAAATCTGAATATACATAGTAAAGACTGATTAGTATTTCTTGGCTGGTCGAAAAGCCCAGGGTTTCCTGAGAAATAGTTTATTCTAAGAAGACTAGACACCCTTGTCGCGTTTTTTTCGAACCACCGACCGGGCTAGACAATGTGACGCCAGGGAAAATCTTAACGATTTTTCCTTTGGCGTCAGCAAGTCGGTAGCGCCGAGACGAGCCGACGAGACGACTACTGGGTCACAAGGTCGAGCAAGGACGAGACACACGACCGACATACGACGTACATAAACTGAATCTATGCCGCCCGCCGCTCCTCCTGTATCTACTTATGCTAAATAATAAGCATAAATCTAAAAATCTATGATTTTTATTCGAAGTAAATGTTGCGTTACAGGAAACTACAAATTACAAGTTTAGTACCTACCGATACCGACCTACTTCTGTAATATAGTTAATTAACTTTCGAACACAATTTTGTTGTTTACGAAATAAATAAATATGAATAATATGAACTTACTAAGTATATGAAAATTAATGATTAAGTAGGTATTCGTTAGTGTTAGTACAAACAAAGTGCGTGCGTCTACCTTCGACAAAGGGCCCCGGGTTCGAACCTCTCTGGGTCGTTCGAAGGTTGTCTAAATTGCAGTATACTGTATAACACTATAAAATGACAAAGTAGGTACACTTTGTTCACTTAGGTTAGTGGTTCTTAACCGGTGCGGTGGTCCGCGGACCACTAGTGGTCCCTGGAGGCATCCCAAGTGGTCCGCGAAGCGATCGTAAACGATTGACGTGCCGTGATGAGATGAGTCGAATCGACACAACGCGAACCTCTTCATTTTATTTTTTTGTAATGCCCGACCAGAGAAATAAGAAACCTCGCCATATTGCGTAATTTCAATGGAACTAATTTTTTATGGGAAAATTGTTGCTATAATCGTAAAAATATACACGTGGCGCCCCCAGAGCAGGTTTCTTTGGTCAGGCGAGGGTCAGGCTTTAATGAGTGTTAGTAGTAAAATTATGCATGTTTAACAGATAATATATCGAGTAATCTACATTTAGGTACCTACCGTATACTTATTTACCAATAAACCAGCTGGGTGGTCCCCGGTCCGGTAAAACATAAAGTTTGGTACTTAAAAATGGTCCCTCATGCCTATAGTTAAGAACCACTGATACAAAGTGTTTTTTTATTTTAACTAGTTCCCCGCCAAGGGAAACCATTCGTGTGATGGATGGGCCACTTGTTGCCTTGTCTGGCTGTAGGTATTTAGAATTTTTCCTTCGCATGGACTATTTTATTTATCCAACATACAAAATTTTCTACACGTTATAATGAATATATTATTATTTACCTAATACCGGAGAGAGAATCGTCGTAAAAGTAGCTACGTAAGTTTTATCCTATGCCTATGGTTTTTTTATCACAATCGTTTCTTCTATTAACGTTTCCCGTGCGAATGAGATGTATTTTCACATTGTAAACAGTAGGTACCTAGTAAAAAAAATATTTGTACCCTCGTCAAGCTTCCTGACTGATTTTGACTTTGCTTTTATCGCAATCTGTTCTGCGAATAGTCGCTGCGACTAAAAATTATAACTTCCATACTTGGGGCTTTACCGCCCCGCCTGCTTTCTATTACATCGGGCGGGGTTGCCAGGTTGCCTGGAAGTAATGAGATCTGTTGAGATCACGAGTTTTCAAGTTGATCAATCAATTTATTGGTAAAATATTTAAAGCCTGACCAAAGAAATAAGAAACCTGCTCTGGGGGCGCCACGTGTATATTTTTACGACTATGGCAACAATTTACTTTATAAAATTAGTTCCATTGAAATTCCGCAATGTGGCGAGGTTTCTTATTTCTTTGGTCAGGATTTATTTAAAAACCATAACAAAGTGACATACAGTAAAATAATAATAAAAAAAATCCATAGTAAAAAGAAAAATAAAAGAAACTTAAATACAAATTATGTTTGCCGTCAATCTTGGATCCCAGAACGCTCGCCGCATTACCGCGTTGGATCGCAATCGCAACTGATAATCTTTGCACCATGAATGACTTGCCGCGGGGGTCATATCATATCACATCCCTTCCTTAATCATAATCATAATCATAATCATATAATTAATTGCTTCATGTGGTAATAATCATTAAAGAGAAGGGATGTGACCAATTTGGTTGATGAAGCTTTTAGCTTCACCGCCCCAACAACCTGACGTCTCTACCGCGAATGGCTTTTTTAATTTTATTATAAGATGTGTGATGTGACACCGACACCTCCTATAGTACAGGCTCTGTCTATTTTAGGCCGCTTAGGCTGGGATGGCTGAATGGCTGTGTGTGCGTGCGTGAGAAAGATGTCATGCTGTCATGTCATATCCATGTCCCACATATTTATTTATTTTATTTGGGGGAATTTTGGAGATAATGCGATTTGATCATCTGGCAGCACCAGACTTGCACTGCCAGAAAAAAAAAAAAACCGTCTGTCTATGGTTCTTGACCATAACCATTAGATCACGTGACTGACACGAGCTACGTCATTTTGCATATTTATCCTTGTCGAATGCGTGTAAAAGACAAGGATAAACAGCGCAAAATGACGTAGCTTGTGTCAGTCACGTGGTCGAACGGTTAGACCTTGTTTTCTTGGACCGGGTTCTTGACTTGACTAATAGTTGACATCCATCACTGACTAGACTAATTTAGTTTGGTTGTTAGTCGGTCGTATGCATGGGTCGTATGTAAAATTACACAAGTTGTGATGTGCCATCTCCACCCACCCGTATTTAATTATTTTTTCTCTTTGACCCGTAGCACGTAGCTTAATGGGTTGATAATGAACAATTCGAAATTGTCGTGCTGTATTGGTATTTTCTTGAATTCTAATTGCAGTGAATGGTATGGTCACAATTTAGACAATGTTATGGCTAAGTGAAGGCAATGTAAATAATACAAGTGTTGAACAAAGTGCTTGTGAATGTAGGTATAAATTATAAAATATTTTGGTAACCAGTAACCCTCATTCAAAGAAAATTTTATGGTAATATATAAAGGTAAGTAACAAATTTAATTGAAACTATTTGAAACAATAAAAAATTTTTTTTGGCAAATCTCATAACAATAGCTTTGGTTTTAGATGGCGGATGGCACAGCAAATCATATAGATCCTTTGATGGAGCCATCTTCATCTTCAGAGATGAGAATGCGTCAGTTTCTGGTGTTAATGTGGAAGCATTGTACGGTCCGCAAGGCCAGGTTCATTGCAACTCCATTTGAGTTGCTTTCACCATGCATCTTCTTCATTTTCCTGGCTTTAATGCGCTCTCTACTCAGTCCAGAAGTACCTGCACATATAAAGAATATGACAGCGGTCTTGAAACAGCCATTGGATATACATGTAAGTTTAAGTTGATTTATTATCTGCGATTTAATAATATTTTTTAAGTGAAGTAAGTATGGATGTTTCCTTAATTGCTGGGGCTTATTTATTCAGCCTGATACAGTCACACATTGATGTCCAGCCAGCAGTATTGATATTGAGTATGAAAAGCATTAGCTTTTTCCTACTGGAATCATGCTTTTCCTATCTTTTTATCATTGATTTAGTAATTATACTGGCTTTTGTGGTAAACACCCTATTCGGAAATAGAATAAGATCATTTGTGGTCAAAATATCTTTAACTAGCTTTCCGCCGCGGCTCCGCCCGCGTTAACAGGTTTTCCCATTGGAATGCGGCATTTTCCCGCGGTAAAAGGTAGCCTATGATACTCAGGGTGAATGTAGATTTCTAATGGTGAAAGAATTTTTGAAATTGGCACAGTAGTTTTTGAGTTTATTAATTACAAACATAAACACACACACACAAAAATACAAATTTTCCTCTTTATAATATTAGTATGATAATCATTTTAATAATACCACCACCATTACCAAATACCATTATTTTTAATCAATGGTTATTTATATTGTCCCCTGAATATATATTTTTCTGTATGTGTGTCTGTGTGTAAGCTTTTTATATGTTTATTCAACTTATCCATGTTAGTTTGATAATAAGTTCACATACAAAATTATATTATACAACTTGATGGTGATTCACATGAAAAACAGTTCTGTCCTTTGTCTTTCCTGCACTTGTTTATACTGCAAAATCCAAACCAAGTTACTGTAACTAATTAAATAAAGTACAGACAGTTGCTTCACTACATAGTATAAAACAAAGTCGCTTTCTCTGTCCCTATGTCCCTCCCTTTGTACGCTTAAATCTTTAAAACTACGCGACGGATTATGATGCGGTTTTTTTTAATAGATAGAGGGATTCAAGAGGAAGGTTTCTATCTATAATACATGCATAATATACTCAAGAACAACCCACAATAACCATTTTCCCGTGCGGAGCCGGGGCGGGTCGCTAGTTATTTATATTTTGTATAATGAATTTATTCCTTCACTGAATATAACTTAACTTTCATAATTTGAAATATGAAATGTTGGACTATTAACTTTATACCAACAAATAGGTCTTCAAACAATTTGAAAGCACGGTATAACAAAAATTGCATGGACATACAATACAATACAATATTCTGGACATTTATTTCACTAGAAACATTGTTGTTTTACAAACTTATTTTTGTTGTCATATGTGAAAGTAGCATAGATTGATGATCACAAATAAATTTCTAATTAGATCTTTTTTAAAACATTGGTAAAAAAAACCTATAAGACTAATTTTACAGAAAAAATATAATATTGTATGTATAACTAACCCAGTGTTAGTGATTCATGACTTTGTTTAATTTGCATCTGCTAGATAATGCAGAATAGAATTTATTAGTAATACAATACTGCAAATAATATCTAATATTGACAGGTTTTTATGTAATGTTATTAATTAATCAATCATTGTGTTCAGTTTTATAATTCAAAACCAAACTACATTGATTGTTTTTCTTATCAGTACCAAAGATAAGCAAATCAGTGGGTATTTTCAATATATTTTTCCTGTGGTTTAGTTAAAATTAATGATAAAAGGCATGGGAAACTACAAAAAATATTTAAATGTTTTCTGAACTAGGTTCTAGCCCACTGTTTCGCCAATTACTTTTTCACGAAAAAAAATATTATTCTTAGTTATTCATCAACTTCTGTCGGCACCGCAGCCTAGTTAGGAGAATGTTTGCCTTCGAAGCACAGAGTCACGAGTTCGAATCTCGCCCAGGGCAAACATTCGTGGAATGATGGGCATTGGGCACTTGTGTTTGCCTTGTGTCTGGATGTTGTGTATTTATATATGTATGTATATCAGCTATCTGACACCCATAGTACAGGCTCTGCCTAGTTTGGGGTCAGATGGCCGTGTGTGTGTGATGTCCCACATCAAAAACTACTGAACCGATTTAAAAAAATATTTCACCCTTAGAAAGCTACGTTCACCCTGAGTAACATAGGCCTTTACCTTTTACCGCGGCAAAATGCCTCATTTCCACGGGAAAAACTGTTAACGCGGGCGGAGTTCATTTAAAGCTTATAAAAACGTCATATTAAAGCTGCATCTTTCGCACATACATACATAATGTAGGTATGTACCTATGTAGTCAGTGAGAACTATCGGCCAGTTCTACGAATAATAAACCGTCTGGCTTGCGTTTGATAAATGAACTACCAAAATACTTCCTTTTGTAATTAAATATGTACGTACATTGTCCTGGCTGTTAGCTTGAATCAATTAGTTACTACATTACATCTCATTAATTATTGAAATAGTTACCTATCGTCACCCTGCTGAGAAAACCTCGTAAAGGACAGCTTTTGTCTAATTCGTTATTTTACAAAATGGGCAAAAAAAAGCGCAGTATTTGCACTATAAAATTTACGCATTTGTTTTAAACATGTTTTAAAGTTCTAAAGATAATCAATCATATAATAACTAAAAAACAACAGAATTTATATTTATATTGATAGTTTTTTGTGTCTCCTGTAAAGTTTTGTTGAAAGCATTTAAGAGCCTTTTCACACGAGCGATTTTTTTCGGCGATTTCTCGGCGGAGCGAGCTTATTAACCGCCGCGATAACGCCGCGATACCAAATACCAATATGGTTGTGTACACGCCGCGAGCCGCCGCGTGCTCGCTGCGATCTCGCTCCGCCGAGAAATCGCCGAATAAAATCGCTCGTGTGAAAGGGCTCTAAGTAAGTGGTTTTCTAAGCAGGGTGACGCTATATAGATAGATATTTAAAATAATAATATTAATTTATAAACACACAATAGTTAAAACACATACTATACTATACACATTAATTTGTTAAAATTTATAAATAAATAAAAATCCTACAAATAAATATGTTTTGATCCTGATATTGTTTGTTGATTAATAAACCGCATATAGGGAAAATGGTTGTTAGTTACCAAACTCTGATTTAGAGCGATGCTGGTGTAGTAACTAAATCCGTTGTTTCGACTATAGCAAAAAAGTTATTGGGACTCTTACTAATATTTTAGTCCAGTGGAGGACGATATGACACTATTAAGTAGGTATAGCTAAGGTTCATGAATGTAAATGTGACGTACGACGTCCCCTCAGGTAACAATGCCCGCACCCGCCGGCGGGGGCGCAGCCAAAATCAAAATCAAAACTAATAATCAGAGACGGAACCCCTCAGGTGTCGTCTCCTTCACGATGTTTATCCGTATCAACGCGCTAGGCCTAGGATCGAGGCTCCTTTGTGCCGCCCTTAGACGCGTTGGTACTTTGGGATAGATAAGAGCCATCCGCTCCCCCGCAAGTCCGGTAAAGCTTGCTTCGTCGTACTTTTTCGACACAAGCATAGGTCAATTAAAAAAAACGTACGCCGTGTAAATGTTCTTACGGTGAAGGTTAACATCGTCAGAAAATCTGCATTCACTCCTGCAAAGAAAGTATGTGTAATTGATCGAGTCGCAGTGGGCCTACGCCCTACTTAAACCCTGTTTGTTTGCCTTGAATTTATTAAAGGTCTTAAGCCCTTAGGTCAGAGGCTACTCTTGACTGCGATTCCAATCTGTCGACATTGAGATCGGGCGTTTCGCACTATCGAATGCCACACTAGCGCCACCTTGGGCGGATATTGAGTGAACTAAATGAAATCGGACATTTGTCGTCTCTTGCGGCCAGATTTACAAGAGTAGCGATCTAAAGTTGACTTTGGTGTTGCATTGGGTTGAAATCGGGATGGATATTGATTTAAAGAGTAGAGCCGCAGGACGTATGAAGGGTACACGAAAACGTAGTAATTACATCGTTCCAAACTTTCAATACGCAATATCTCGCAAGTTACTTTCGTGACTACCCATGACTTTTCTCTGTACCCTTGTGGCCTTGAACTGGTGGCAATTGAGAGCATATTATTATCCTAAAGGTCAAAATTAAATTTATTTATTCACTATAGTTTTTTTAAACACTTAATGACGTCAAAAGTAAAAAAAAGCTTACTCAAACCAAAGCCGACTCTCTAAAATGAATGTACAAGTCTAAACAATAATAACAATTAAATAAAGAGGCGATGCGATATCAGTTTGAACAGAACTGGCAGCTCCGCGCAATGTGTGCGCTGATGTGTAGAACAACCTACTGAAGAAACTCCACAGGGTTGAAGCTTTTGTACTACCCTTATTACAAAAAATTGCAATGCTAAGATGGATCACCCACTGCCCCGCGCTCCGTCGCGTAGCGCGATTGAATGCAAATATCTTAATTTATATAGATAACATGCTTAGCCTCACACTGGCTCCGCAGCCCCGCGCAGATTTTAGGGACGCTATTATCCTTCGCAGGGCGCGGTGCCAGTGGGTGATCCGCCTAAATCAGTTTGAACAAAACTGGGAGGTTCGCTCAATGTGTGCTGTGGAGAACAACCCGCCGAAGAAACTTCTAAAAGTTGCATCTTTTGTACTTTCCTCTTTTTGGTATTCTGTAGGTCTACTATGTAAGTAGCGACAGGCTCGAGAAGCCGTCAAACGCGACATATTGACAAAACTACTATGGCTCTAATGTCACTATGTCGCGTTTGAGAGCTTCTCGAGCCTGTCGCTACTTACATAGTAGGCCTACTGTGCTCTTATTGTTTATTTTTGTACGCCAAGAATTGCTTGTACTCCAACAGCCTCCTGTGCCGCTGGGCGTCTCGTACGAGCGACTGATGGTCCTGTATACTCCAGACAATCCGCTCACTGACGCTCTTATGGACGAAGTCGGGAAGCGCTTGAAGATCGACCGCCTGAATATCTTCCCGAGTAAGTATTGACTGCTCGCTTATTGTGGGGGTTTCGAGGTTAACCTCACATACCTCAGACACCCTGGTGTCAGAATTAATGAGCCGCCTATCGTTTGGCTCGTATCGAACAATATATTTGAGAGTTAGCACAAGGCACAAGAGCTAGTTTATCTCCAAATTGAGAACGCTTCCAGGTCAAAGTTATACTTGCCTGTCATTTAGTGAGGTCTGAATTAGATTGGTGTAAATAAATACTTGTGATCTTGTTCTTAGTACTGTCACAGAATAAAAAATAGTACGTACTGTCAAATCAGATGCACTTGCAAGTGCTGAATGCTTTTCCTGTAAGTACTTTATACAATTTGTTGAGATCTTTATATGTTTCAGAATCGGAATTATCTTATCGCGGCGGATACTACGCGTTCTCGAACGCCTCGGGACAAGACATAAAGGAGTTCATAAGAAACATGGGTTCCAGCAAGGCGATAGTCTTCTTTGAGGTAAGTCACGACTAACTTCTTCTTCTTTTCGAGTCGACAGCAAACTCCGACAGTCTCGGCCCAAAAACCAGCCACACGAATAGCGTCGTCAGTAGCCGTCATCAAGTCCTCTCGCCTAACGACTAACAAACAACTCACATCAAACCGTGGTCTAAGAAAACAAGGTCTAACAAGCAGACCACGTGCCTTGACACAAGCCTACGTCATCTGCTGTTCATCCTTGTCGAATAATACGAATTCGACAAGGATGAACAGCAAATGACGTAGGCTTGTGTCAAGTTTGACAGTCCGATTGTTAGACCTTGTTTTTTTAGACCATGCATCAAACCATAACCACAGCCGTGGGCGAGTGGCTAAATGCCCACCTCACATTGCGGAGGTTCCGGGTTCGAATCCCTGTGGGTCAAACAAATATCACTTTGTGAGACTTTCCCCGATTTGGTTTAGACATTATTGCAAGCTGAATCGATTGTTTGAAAATAAAGATGAATCTGTGATTCGGAGGGCACATAAAGCGTTGGTCCCAAATACTATCTGCGGATGTTTTCCTTACACAAGCCACTTCAAATCCATACGACAAACAAGCAAGCTATGATAACGTAACGGAATGAAATAGACAATCAACAAGTCATCTCTTTTCAATCTTATATTGAGGTAACAGAGTTTATATTATGGTGGCAATATAGTAGCTAAGCTAGCGTCTACCAAGCAACCACGTCTAGGTAAAGGAAGTGTAAGACGCCCCCCGGCTAGATGGAGTGACGATCTGCGAAATGTGGCTGGCAGCAGGTGGGTGCGTGCGGCCGAAGTGAGGGCCAAATGGCGCGCTAAGGGAGAGGCCTATGTCCAGCAGTGGACTGGGTGGGTTATGCTTAAGTATATTATGCATGTATTATACATATAAACCTTCCTCTTGAATCACTCCATCTATTAAAAAAAACCGCATCAAAATCCGTTGCGTAGTTTTAAAGATTTAAGCATACATAGGGACATAGGGACAGAGAAAGCGACTTTGTTTTATACTATGTAGTGATTAGTTAATGAAAGTCTACTTGTCCAGGATCTGTCAGACGGCAACTGGCCAGATAAGCTGAACTACACGGTGAAAATGGAGAATTTCATCAACAGCGTGCTTTACGACGAGGACCCCACACGGAGCGGAGGAAGCCACCGTTTGTACGGTAAGTTCTAAACCTTTACAAGGCAGTGTGCACTATATTGCCACCTTAACTTTAACCTTATACCTTCAACATAAAATCGAAAACGAATGCATTTTATAAAACTGTTTTGCCTTATAAAGTGTTTTTTTTATTGACCTATGTTTTTGTCGCAAAAGTACGACGAATCAAGCTTCACTGGACTTGAACATTCTTAGATTTTCGCGGTTTTTAACTGCACTAACACACATTTTCACGGGTTTTCTCCACGATTTCGTTTTAAATTGAGCTCGTGGAGAAAACCCGTGAAAATGTGTGTTAGTTCACTGGACTTGGCTAAAGTGTTATATGTTAAGCCCCTTCATTTTTAACCCCCCACGAAAAAGGGGGGTGTTATAAGTTTGCCTTGTGTGTCTATCTGTCTGTCTGTGGCATCGTAGCTCCTAAACGGATGCGCCGATTTTCATCTATTTTTTTTGTTTACAAGGTGTAACAATCGAGTGTGTTCTTAGCTATGATCCAAGAAAATATCTTCAGCCATTTGAAGATTATCAGCTCTTTTCTAGCCTAGTAGTTGAAAGAATCAAGTAACGGTATTGTGACGGTATTTAAAAAAAAAAATGTTATATACTATGTATAAAAAAATATTGTGTTTACAAAATATTGCGACAATTTTGGTGAAAATTACTACATTATAATCGGTTTTTCACAATTACCGAAGCGAATTTAGAATAGATTACAAAGCGAATAGTCGAAGGCCATCGGTGCTGAATCGGTATCTCGGTTTTGGCTTTCAATATACGGAATTTCTCATAGCATTTTGACAGTTAGATTTATATCTTACTGCCAAAATATAGATAGGTCATCACTAACAGCTTATATTGTCCCCACCGAATGGCTCGAATTTACTCTAAAATCAGGGTGAATAGGCCTTAGTCGACCACGCTGGCTCAGTGCGGGATGGTCAACTTTACACACAACTCTTGAATTACTTCGCAAGTGTGTGCAGGTTTCCGCACGATGTTTTCCTTCACCGTAAGAGCGTTATCGTGTCGAAAAAACGTACATATTAATTCGAAAACACATTGGTACGTGCCGAGGGTCGAACCCGCGAATTTCTAAATGGAAGTCAACAGCTCTAGCCACTTGGCCACCGACGACGCTCTGTTATAGGTATCTCTAGGCTAGCGGGCCGTCCGTCGCGATGCAAAATTTCGATATGCAAATCACAGTGATTTCTGCACAGTAGTTTGTTGTCGAAGACACAGAAAAAACTCTTCTCGACTTATAGTACCGTAGAATCGGGCCCATCATCATTTTATACCATTTATACTTAACACAATGAAAATTTTTGGAATTAGGTAGGGCTTAAGGTAGGGTAGTTATGGCGTCACTCGGAGTTATTAGCACGTTTTCAACAGAGTTAATTAGGGGGAGTATCTGTGGAGAAGGTAGGGAGGGAATAAACATCTGTAACCTTTCTGACCTCGCCTAACTAACTACAGTATGGACATTGACCTTTGATAGAAAGGAACCTTGTTCATTATTGATTACTTACAATACACGGATTAGTTCCTTCATTTGATGCGACTATACAAACAATGTTCATTGAATTTCGAAGGCTAGTTGGTAGTGTGTTTGTCTCGAAAACACCGGGTCGCCGGTTCTAATCCTGTGGCTGATTTTCGTGTTTAAGTATTTGTGTTATTTCTGGATGATTATTACACATTCGCGAACTGTAGGTAAATGCTTACCTGTCGGCTTTATGTCTATTTGAGCATGTGCTCAACCAACAGATTTCCCCCCAAAGAAACTTATCTCGTAAACGAAAAAAAAAAAACTCCATATAACGTGTCCGATTTAATTTATTACTGGGAGTTTCGAAATTTAATATAACTAGCCTTCCGCCGCGGGTTTTCCCCGTGGGAATGAGGAATTTTCCCGCGGTAAAAGTTAGCCTATGTTCTTCCGCAAGGTCTATTCTATCTTTGTGCTAACTCCGCCAGCTTTAACACTTTTTCCTGTGGAAATAAGAAATTTTCCCGCGGTAAGTCGTAGCCTATGTTCTTTCCTAGGGTCTATACGAAGCAAAAAAAACCATACGCGTCGAATTGAGAACCTACTTTTTTGAAGTCGGTTAAAAAGGGCATTATTTATTATCGTTACTTTCCGAGTCTTTTCAATATATCCTATTTTATTTTCGCTGTATTACGTATCCATTATAACATTTTAAATTGTCCACTGGATTTCAAAATTGTGAACTATATTTAACCTTCATAAGCCACTCGTGCATAACATAATTCTCGGAAGCACATTCGGTGGGATGATTCATGCGTTCGCAATGTACCGATATTATTACGGCACGCAACAAACTATTGACTGAAATATAAAAAAACTAGCTGTCCGCCCGCGGCTACGCCCGCGTTGTGTTTGTTTTAGACGTAGACATAGACATAATTTACTTAATTAATTACTTAATTATTTTTTTTACTTTTCCGTGCAGTTTCTCATAGGAATCAGATATTTTCCTGCGGTAAAAACTATCTAAAATGTTGACTGGGTATATAAGGTTTCACCATGCAAAATTTCATTCAAATCGGTCCTACAGTTTCGGAGATTAGCCCGTACAAACAGAATTTGAAAAAAGTCGGAATATGTTCTATATTATTTATTAAGTAGTGTACATCCCCTTGACGCGGTTTTTTTTTATATACAGATTTTCGACCTCTACAGTTTTATTAGTTTATTCATTACTAGCTTCCCGCCGCGGCTCCGCCCGCGTTAATAGATTTTCCCGTGGGAATCAGGTATTTTCCTGCGGTAAAAGTTATCATAATATATTCTTCCGCAAGGTCTATTCTATCTTTGTGCCAACTCCGCCCGTTTTCAATTTTTTTCCCATGGGAATGAGACATTTTCCCGCGGTAAATCATAGCCTATGTTCTTTTCCAAGGTCTATTCTACCTTTGTGCCAAGTTTTAACAAAATCGTTTTAGTAGTTTCGGAGCCCATTCAATTACATATTAGGAAAATTTTCGGTATTTTTTTTACACCTTGGGTTACATTATTGAAGTTTTATTATGGACCCCTAATGTTTTTGAAAATAAAATATAGCCTATGTTACTCAGGGTGAATGTAGCTTTCCAATAGTGAAAGAATTTTTGAAATCGGCACAGTAGTTTTTGAGTTTATTCGTTACAAACATACACACACACAAAAATACAAATCTTTCCTCTTTATAATATTAGTGTAGACAAACACACACACACACACACACACAAAAAATACAAATCTTTCGTCTTTATAATATTAGTATGATTGTTATCATGTCGCTTGGCATAATTAAAATGAATGACCTAGTTCATTAACTTAATAAGTTGGTTTGTTATATGTCGCAGCCCTCTGGTAATTATTTTGTCTAAACAATTGTACGCTGAATCATATTTGTAACCTAGCTGATGATAGCTATGAGGCGACTGCAGTTAGGTCACGTAATTATATGACTAGATTCAGTCAAGAGTCAAGTAAAAGACTTGTTGAAGCCAAATGAGAGGTATAGTTATTATCAGCTTACTTGACGGCTGCAGCCATCGGACTGTGCGACACATACTTGTACATCACTACATAGTATAAAACAAAGTCGCTTTCTCTGTCCCTATGTCCCCATGTATGCTTAAATCTTTAAAAGTACGAAACGGATTTTGATGCGGTTTTTTTTAATAGATAGAGTGATTCAAGAGGAAGGTTTATATGTATGTGTAATACATGCATAATATACTTAAGGATAACCCACAATAACCATTTTCCCGTGAAATCCATCCAGTAGTTTTTGCGTTAAAGAGTAACAAATATACCTACATCCATCCATATACTCACAAACTTTCGCGTTTATAACATTATTTGGATACCCACGTAACAATAGAATTCCTGGAATCATAAGATATTTTGCGTCTCATGCGTCGCCACTTTTTTGTAAACAAGCTCTTAACAAGCTGGTTGGTTGCATTTCGTGCGTTTTTGAAACATTAATAGAAATGCCATCACTGTTTGAGAGCGATTAATTTCATTTTGCTTGTTAATAACAAGCGTTTCGTTCGATACACCGTGTTCCTAAGGATATGCATTATCTTTGCAGAGTGATTCTATAGCTTCTATTGAACATTTTAATACTATGGAAGTTATCCTCAAAAAAGCTTCCTTTAAGTTATTTGAAATCTTAATTTAAACAGCTTAGTAAAGTTTACCATTGTCTCCACCGAGAGGCTCGAACTATCCTGAAACCAGGCAGAACAGGTCTAAGTAGACCACGCTGGCCCAGTGCGGGCAGTTTTGTGAGGCATCCCCATAATAATGCTCTGATTGTTAAATAACGCTAAATCACTACATAGTATAAAACAAAGTCGCTTTCTCTGTCCCTATGTCCCTCCCTTTGTACGCTTAAATCTTTAAAACTACGCAACGGATTTTGATGCGGTTTTTTTTAATAGATAGAGGGATTCAAGAGGAAGGTTTATATCTATAATACATGCATAATATACTCTAGAAATAACCCACAATAACCATTTCCCGTGCGGAGCCGGGGCGGGTCGCTAGTTAAAAATAATAATAACTCCGACACAAAACCGTTACTTGATCCTTTCAACGACTAGAAAAGAGCTGATAATCTTCAAATGGCTGAAGATATTTTCTTGGATCAATGCTAAGAACACTCTCGATTGTGACACCTTGAAAACAAAAAAAACTAGAGCAAAATAGGCATCCGTTTAGGAGCTACGATGCCACAAACAGACAGACAGACACGTCAAACTTATAACACCCCTCTTTTTCGTCGGGGGTTAAAATTGCCCTAGACTAGGTTGTATCCGAGTAATGGGAGTGATTTCCGGCGGTTTATATCCTACATAAATTTATCATACTAATATTATAAAGAGGAAAGATTTGTATTGTGTGTGTGTATGTTTGTAATAAATAAACTCAAAAACTACTGTGCCGATTTCATTAATTCTTTCACCATTAGAAAGCTACATTCACCCTGAGCAACATAGGCTCAGTGCCGGATTTATAATTTTTATGAGTGTAGGCCACTTTATTTCCGCCGCCCCATGTCTTACAAACCTTTCTAAAATAATAATTTTCCATTGGTAGCAAGGAAGGCCTTAAAGTAAATAAACGAATAAATTATGTAAGAAGTCATTAAGAAAGAGAGTAAAATTTATGAACAAGATATTAATTTTTTTACGGGACTTTTAATAGCAAAATTATCACTATCACTATCACTACATATTATTATAAAACAAAATCGCTTTCCTTTTCTGTCTGTCTTTAAGTAGGTATGCATAAATTTTTAAAACTACGCAACGGATTTTGATGCAGTTTTCTTTAAAAGATAGACAGTAGGTATTGTACACCTTAAAAAGGTCTACAAAAAAGTCCGCTGTGGTATATGTTTATCTCTAAGGGCCTGGCCACAGCTTCGCGCGGCGGCGCCGGCGGCGGCGGCGGCGTACGGAGGCGCGTACGGCGGCGCGATGGTAGGCCACAGCTCGCCGCGTATTCGCTTTACAGACCGTTCACCGTAAGTTGCCCCCCGCCGCCAAAGTTCTACTATGGCAGGCGGAGGTCATCTATAGTGGACGGCCTGTAGACGCGATGCCGCATACACCCACCGCCGCCGCTATGCGCTCGTTGCTTGTCTCGCCGCCGCCGCCGCCGCAGCTGCCGCGACTAGCTGTGTACGACTTCATACAAATTGCCTACGTTTGTTTCCAACGCTGTGCGCTGGTCGCGGTCGCCGCCGCCGCCCCGCCGCCGCGCGAAGCTGTGGCCAGGGGGTTAGGGACCTTATGTTCCCATCTTCTTTTTAAAGCCTGACCAAAGAAATAAAAAGCCTCGCAATATTGCTGAATTTCAATGGAACTAATTTTATAAGAGAAATTGTTGCCATAAACATAAAAATATACACGTGGCGCCCGCCCCCAGAGCAGGATTTTATTTCTTTGGTCAGGCTTTACGAGAAATAGTGACTTATTTACGAAGCGATTTTAAGAGATTAATATGGCTTTTACAGAATGTCATTTAAATGAATACTTTCGAAGATATTACCGTAGTAGTAGGCCGGCCACTTAGATTCATAGATTTGATTATTTTTCTCGCAAGCGCAACGGTTGCGAATCACAGTAGCGAAAACGGCCGGAAGGATAAAAATATGTCGCTCTTTCAAAAGTTACATTTAAGTATTGTTTGAGACAAAAAAGCTGTGAAATTTGTACTTAAAGACATTCTGTAGTATATTTAGTATCATCATTGCACCGGTGCGTGCGTATAATAACCAGTGAACTTGTTGGACTTTTATCCTCTGAAATTAAGTGACCGTCCTCTGAAATCTGCCGCCCCCTAGGACGCTGCCGCCCCTAGGCCGCGGCCTATACGGCCTATTTATAAATCCAGGACTGCATAGGCTACCTTTTACCGCGGGAAAATGCCTCATTCCCACGGGAAAAACTGTTAACGTGGGCGGAAAGCTACTTATGAATACAGTTAAGAAGCCAATAACAATAATAATAATGATTTATTAATTTACAGGTGAGTCGTACGAAAACTTCATGCGTCTGCAATGGGCTATAGACTCCAGTTTCCTGACTCTGTCCACCAATCGCAACGTCACCCAGGTATGTTTGTGTGGCGGCGCGCCACATACTACGTCATTAGAAGGGCGACCAATTAGAAGCCGAGGCCTGAAACGCGCTATAAGAGTTTTCGCAAGACATTGAACAAATACAAGTTCCAACGAAGTACAGCTGGACCGCGGTCCCCGGGCTCACCACCATGCCCCAAGGAAGGGGGCGGCAGTATGGGCTAAATGCAAGCGTGTGCGTGACGGCGCGTGCCTATTCAAACCGATGCGGCCACTTGGTACGGAGATAACTTACTGTTCCGAGTCTACTGTCACAAATTACGTATAATGGCGGCGAAACTAAGCGCCATATTCTTACGCACACATTGATCATTGCGTTTACAGGCGTGCTCGGACCATGCTCGGACCACGTGCAGTCGTCGCTCTCGCGAATTAACAACGTATTGATGTTCGATAAGCTAAAATAATGGATAAGTGTTCTTATTACTGTTGTAGTGTATTTGGCTGTTTAAACACAACACAAAAATGACGATTTTCAGGGAGTCAACCAAGTTTAGGTAGTTAATTTCAAGGACGGCGGGAGTGGACTTTCTGGAAACTTTTTATTTTGTGGCGGCAGTATGGGCTAAATGCAAGCGTGTGCGTGACGGCGCGTGCTTACACGGCGCGCTCACATTCAAACCGATGCGGCCAGTTGGTATGGAGATAACTTACTGTTCTGAGTCTACTGTGGTGTCGTGTTGTGTTTGTCAGAGGCTGTGGCTGCAGGAGTTCCCGTTCCGCAGCCGCGCGCCGGACAACAACCTGTCCATAATCCTGGTGATCCTGCAGTACATATGCGCCTTCTCGCTACTGCTGCCCTTCGTGTTCCTGCTCACCCGGCTGATGGAGGAGCGCGCCACAGGAGTGCAGGTTCGATTACATAATTTTATGTGGGACATCTCATACACGGCCATCTGACCCCGAGCTAGACAGAGCCTGTTAGAAGTCTGATCTAAGTGGAGGCCTGGAGTCCTACCTAAAATACAGGGAATCCTAGTTTAGGCTCCAGCCTTCGCAAATATAACAATTTCTTGTAACTAGACGTATATTTGTAAAGGAAATAAGTATATTACTTACTTCCTAGTACTACTACTAGTCAACTTACTGCAGGTAGTCATACATATTTTATACTATAGCAAAAACAGATAAAACAAACAGATAATTGTTAGCACCTGTTAATTCTGACACCAGGGTTTGTGAGGTAGGGAAACCCACACGAAAAGCAAAGCAAACAAGCACCTGTTTAAATCTTCTAGTAAAAATTGTTCGTGTTCATGAGTAGAATCCCCCTTCAGGTAACAATTACCCTTCAGGTAACAACGCCCGTACCCGCCGGCGGGGGCGCGGCCATAACCAAAATCAGAATTGATAATCAGAGACAGAGCCCCTCAGGCGTCGTCTCCTTCACGATGTTTTTCAGTATCAACGCGCTAGGCCTAGGTCTGAGGCTCCCTTGAGCCGCCCCTAGACGCGTTGGTATATGACTTTTTATAGGGGTAAAGTCTTCCGCTCCCCCGCAAGTCCGGTGAAAATGAAAATGAAAATGAAATATGTTTTATTCGAAGTAAGATTTTACAATCACTTTTCGACGTCGAGGCGGGTTCACAATTGGCTGTCTTCTGTGGAGAAGAACCCGCCGGAAGAAACTCAACAGGCGCTGCATCTTTTAAAAAAAAATTTTACCAAATTATTTTTTTACACAATTTGTTTAATATATAACAAAGAGTGCAAACGATAATATGCAATTAGCGGAAGGCAACCAGTCAAAGTAGAAAAAACTAAACTATATAACCAATAAAACAACCAGCAATCGACTAGCGACTATCGACGAAGCTTGATCCGTCGTACTTTTTCGAGTCAAGCATTGGTCAATTAAAAAAAAATCACCGCAGAGGTGAATAGGTAAAAATAAATAAAGCTAAAAATCAATACCCTGTATTCCAGGAGCTAATAAGAATGGTGGGAGTATCCAACGTGACCCTGATGTACTCCCACTTCGTAAACATGCTTCCCGTGGGTCTCCTGTACGCTGCGTGCGGGACCGCCGTACTGAAGGCGACCGGCGCGCCCTACGTGCCGCGGACCGACGGCTTCCTTATCTTCCTCATGCTGATGCTGCATTTCTGCTCCGTCATGGCGCTCGCTTTCCTCTGCAGCTATCTTACTAAGAGTGGTGAGAATTTCTATAAGGTTTTTCATACTGATATTATAAAGAGGAAAGATTTGTATTTTTGTGTGTGTATGTCGAAAACTACTGAACCGATTTAAAAAATTCTTTCACCATTAGAAAGCTACGCTTACCCTGAGTAACATAAGCTACCTTTTACCGCGGGAAAATGCCTCAGTCCCACGGGAAAAACTGTTAACGCGGGCGGAGCGCTAGTATTAAAATAAAATTGGAATGTACAGTAGTTAGTACATGCCGTTAGACATGTTGACATTGAGAGCGCCCGTATTCCGTAGCGATAGGGGCGAATTTCGTAGTGCGAATGTCCAACCGCATGTGCACAAAAAATACAGGAAGAACAATTTAATTAAGAGCAATAAAAGTGTACCAAAAGGCGGTCTTATTAAACCGCGCGTTTTTTTTTTTGCTAAAGCTGAAAAATATGTGACGTCACATTAGGGAGGGGGAGTCTCACAAATGTGACCAGCTGTGATAAAGACGGGGGGAGGGGCGAAAAATCATGAAATTCGTGTGACGTAATTTATGGATGACTCATGTTTGTTTGAGGTTTTCGCGCTTACTACACATTATTACGATTGTTTACGGGTCTTAGCGCGATAATGTTAAATAGGTAGTATGTATTACGTACGATACCTTAGGCCTCTGCCTCGAATTTTGCGGGCAGCGGGGAGTAGGGGAGTATTGGGCATTCTAAAACAGTTTTCGGATCATCGTTCACTGGCACTCCGTTCATCTCGCCTCGCTATCGCTCCGCTCGTTTCACTACGCTTAGTGAACAATGATTCGAAAACAGTTTTAGAACACCCAATACTCCGTTATGAACGCAACAGGTGTAGAAAGTGATCAGTGTAAACGAGTCGTGTTGAATACTCACCAGAAGTTTTCTAAAACTCTCTCACACACATCACATCACATCACATCACTGAGGGTTCTGGATTGCTAAGAGTGCTCCCTCGACACTGACATCGGTTGATTGGCTGTAGTTCGCTGAATTTAAAGAATTATAAGTTTCGTTCATTATCAGCAGAGCCTGGCTGGGATTCGTCTTGGTATACAAAACTGACTTGGACCATCATCCGTTGATTGGCTGAAGTTCAGAAAACTTCCTTCAACTTCAGTAGTGACAAGTCAAGTTCTGGACCAAAACAAAATTCCCGACAATGACATCAAATGAGTGGTTGAAACTTATAGAAGAACTACTTTCAACCTCAGCAGTGTATGGTTGAGGGTCTTAGATTGAAAAAACTTCCCCCGTCTAGTGGTGATGAAAGAATAATGAACAATACGTCAGTATCTCACCACGACAACTTGAAAAGTACAAAACTGCTTACAGTAACATCAATCTTTACCCTAAGTATAAACTGTAAGCGATTAGCGGAAAAACTGACAGCCTTAGTAGCATCTTCCAGCCGACCTTAGAACAAGAAGAATACATATATGCAGTGATTTATTTATTATATTTATTGGGTGTTGAATTTTTATAAATTTACTGTATAGTTCCATACTCTAAACAAGTGACAAATACAGCAGTAGGTAAAGGATGAAACACATGATAAATAACAACAATTTAATAATTTAAAAAGCTTTCATTTAAATTTATTAATTAAGTTATTATTATTATTCCATGACAATTTATTTGTCACATGTATTATTTCTTAAAATATTTCGTAAATGACATAATGAATTGAGGAAAAAGTGATTTCAAAGATCTTCTGATGAGGTCTGATGAATAAGTTTCTTGTTTACATTAAAACCAAAATTGCTTTTTACGTTTTACCATGCCAAACATAGATTTCGTTTATTAGAGTTCTAACCGGCCCTCAGTGAACGGAGCGTGATAACATATCCGCTATAAGGCAATAACTTAAACCCAATACCTTTAATAAAGTTCGAATTAAATTGATGGGATCCGTACAAAATAAACATAGAATTACATTCTACGAACAGGTTTTTTTTATGCTTATAATTTAAATGTAAGTAAGACGTATATAAATATTTGAATTAAGAAAATAAGTCGTCACGTACCTTACTCTCTTAATTATAGTTATTGTTGTTGTTGTTGTTGTTGTTGCTATTACGAGAACGAAAAATCTCGTTGAATATTTGTCATTGTTTAAATTTCAGATATTTATAACAAAATCGTGGTATATTAAGAATAAGAAACATTTATTTGCAGGACATTCTCATCTACCGAACTATAGTTACAAAATATTTAGCCTTAGAATAAAAATAACTTTCTCTCTATCATAGCATAAATAAAATAAAACTATTTAGAAAATATTACTTAGGTATCATACTGTTGAATGTAGGTCACGTTCCCACGCTATGAAGTATAAATGCAATTCCTAAAGAACCCTAAAGCATCAATGCAACGCGAACATGCTGACGATGACTCGTTCCGCGAAGCTAGGACTTTTGCTGACGACGACGCTAGCCTAGTGCTCAACAAGCCGGTTCCTTTTTTTAAAAAATAACCCTATCATTGTAGAAATAATAAAGTGTGGGTCTCGGTGATAAAATGTTTTTTTTTTTTTCATTATGAGGTTTTCCAATTACAAGTATATTTGCGATAGGAGACGAATGTTTTTGAAATCAATCAACCTTTATTGTACCTATTGTTGGTTCCACCTATTATCGTTTCAAAGTCGGTTAAAAATAAAGGTAGATTCATATGAGCACGGTTTTGACTATGTAGAGTTTAGAGGTATAAATATTAAAACTCGTATAAATAATAAAATAAAACAGATAATATATAATAATATGAGTACAAGTTAAAAGTAAAGTTTTGCTTATCTGTAAAATCTAAGTCTGTACCTATAGGTTGATATATTTCATCGTTGTTGTGACAACCTCCGTGGTCGAGTGGTAAAACGCTCACCACATTACGGAGGTTCCGGGTTCGAAACCCGGCACGGTCGACCTTGGAATCTGGAATGATTCTGTGCGTCGGAAGGCACGTAAAACCTGGTCCCGGCTACTATCTTCGGATATAGTCGTTTTTTATTTTTATTTTATTTGTAATAATCAGGTAACAAGGCTTGTAGATAGAATAATAATATAATTTAAAACTTTTAAAATATTATACATACACTGAATTAAATAAAAAATATGCAACTTAAAAAACTTATTGACACCAAGTTGTTCTATCGTTGTGAACTTACCTTTATATATTTTCGCTGTTGTCGTCAGATTTTGGTTCCAATTTCAATTAAATCAGAATCATTTTTCTGCAAATTATGCGACTTTAGCGTGTGAAATAATTTCATTGAATTTTGCTTGCTTAGGATTTTTAAAATATAAAAGCGGATATGTGTCGTGAATATTTTACATTCTGTGCTCGACGCTCAAGCTGAAAATCAGGACTTCCACTGTGGTTCCGACGACTGCTCACGTCACCCAGTCACCTCGAGCTGCTTTATACCCGTCACCCTGAGGCATCATTGTATCGCGATCATGTGCGTAAGTTTTACATACATTTATATATTGTCCCTGCAGTTTCATTTTCTTTAACATGATAAATATCATTTAAACTACCTATCTTGTGGCAGTATATTTTTGTTTCCTGATTCTCTAGGGAATAAATAGTACCATGAATGATTAATATAATTTGAATAAATTTAATTTCAGGTCTGAACAAAATTATCGCAAAGTGCAGAAGAAGAGGGCAGGGGAAAAATTCCTGGATAGTGACGAGGAGGAATTAGTAAGGTAGTGTATATTTTCTCACATTAAAAAACATTTAATCAAATAAATTAAAAAATCAATATGATACTTTGACCTGTACGTACCCATTTATAAATACAATCTAAACTAAAGTTTTTTTTTTTTCAACTTTGATTATAAAATACTTACGGATAATAGACATAACCTAATCTAAACATTAAACTTATTTTAAACTTACTTCCTAAATTTATTGTTTTTATTTTAATGAAATTAATCATTCTCATTTAATTACAGTGTGAAGAAGAAGGTGAAGCCTGCACCCAAAAAAGCAGGCAGGGGAAAACCTGCTCACAGCAAGGACGAGGCCCCCAGCGCGCAGGCGTGGTTGTTCTCCGACGAGGACGAGGACGGCGACCAGGTGCGCTCGAAGCAGGACCCCCCGAACTGCGTATTCTCTAGGCGCGTCGCCGGCGGCTCCGTGCGCCGGCAGGCTACCTTGTCGGGGGACCTGTTAGCGGAGGTCCGCATTTATAACCCGGAGGAGGTTCGTAACCTAGACGGCTACGAACGATGTGACAAGGCCGCAGTTTGGATCAGATATCAGGGGGATTCTCATTCCCCTGAAATGCACGATTTAAGGAAATTTGTTAAAGGCGCAAAGACATACTTTACCGAGGAGGGTAAATTCTTTGCCTCCAAATATAACAAGTGATTTTGTTATTAGTATTATGTATTAGATAGATGTTTATCATATTTTTACTAGGTAGTTTGCTTACATGGAATACGAGTAAGATAGAAAATACCTATATTTTGATATAAGTAAAAACTAATATATTTTTTTCTTATTTTATAGAGTAAACATTCCACTAAAATAATTAAAATATTATTATTACCTATAATAAAAGTTAAAACTAATAAACTTGTACTTTTGATTTAATTCCTTATAGGTAATATTGAATACTTATTACTTGATTAATATTTCACATTAATATCTTAATAATTTACCTAAAAGTACTTAGTAAAGCGTGTATAAAACATGGTTCGATCAATATTTTGCACAGTTTGCGATATATCAGTTAAAAGTAACGCCTTTTCAGCTCATTTGAAGTCTATCTTACACAAAAACAATACTGCAGTTACCGAATGTGATGGCATTGAAAAAATCAATAGCGCATTCCGAAGTCGCATTGCATCTTATCGCGTGTCGTGTGAGGCAGCCGCGAGCGGGAGCGATGATGGCAGCGTCTCGGCTGAGGCACTTCCCCCTTCGCAGTTCCTAGCGCGGCTGCGATCACGCGTCCGCGCCTTACTCTCTGCGCGTATGCTAGCTCATGATAGTGTGAAGGTCAATTTCGAATTGTTTTCAGAGTTTTTTTTGCCAAAAGATAATTCTATGTCTATTAAATCTTTTTCTACAGAAAATATTGTTCTTCATCAGAGTTATAACTTTGAAGACGTATTTTCTAGAGTTCTTCAGATAATAAATAAAAAAATTGAAGAATTTGAGCAAAAAGATAGCGGGTGGGCATTTATGCGAAACCTGTATCTTGAAGTAAATATAAACAAGTATAATCCTATGAGAGCTTCAAGTTATATTGATCTACCAAAGTGTATTAAATACAAACGCGCCTGCATCAATATTCAAAACAATGATAATTTTTGTTTTTTGTGGTGTATAATGGCAGCTTTGTTTCCAGCAAAAAATAATGCCCAGCGAACATCTGCTTATCCCCATTTTAAAACTATACTTAATACAAAAGACATGACATTTCCAGTAGGACTAACAGACATCAAGGTTTTTGAAAAAAATAACCCAAACATTAGCGTTAACGTATATGGACTTCAAAACAAATCAAAAGTTGTTGGGCCATTGTATAAGAGTGAATGTCGTAAGAAGCATCACGCGAATTTACTATTTTTGGAAAATAATGATAAATCGCACTATTGTCTAATTAAAAATTTATCAAAATTACTTCGCCAACAGTTAACTAAACATCATTCGAAAATCTTCCTATGTGAAGAGTGTATGATATTTTTTGATAGTGAAGATAAACTCCAGTCGCACATTTGCAGCGGTGTTAAAACTATTTTACCTAATGAAGGCACTACAATTCAATTTGATCATTACGAAAGAATGCAAAACATGCCTTTCGTTATTTACGCTGACTTTGAATCTTTATTGAAACCTGTTACCACAAAATGTGATAGTGTTGATACCAACACTTTGACTTTACAACAACACGTGCCAGCTGCATTTGCTTACTACGTAGTATGTTCGTATGATAGTTCCCTGAACAAATATATTTCGTATCGCGGTCTGGATTGTGTAGAAAAGTTTTTAAAATATCTTCTACGTGATATAATACAAATAACTTCAGTATTTAATTCACCTGTGCCAATTAAACTGACAGCTGAGGATAAAAAAAACTTTTTGGATGCAAAATTATGTTTTCTTTGTAAGAATCCGTTGTTTGATGATAAAGTTCGAGATCATTGCCATCTCACAGGAGTCTATCGAGGAGCAGCTCATTCTTATTGCAATCTTAAGTTTCGGTTGCCAAATTTTGTGCCCGTATTTTTCCATAATCTATCTGGTTATGATAGTCATCTTTTTATTCGGCATTTAGGTGAAATGCCTGGTGGAATAAAAGTAATAGCGAAGAATAAAGAAAATTACATTTCATTTACCAAGTTTTTCAATATTGATGATAAAGACTGTTTGCCTGTTCGTTTCGTGGATTCTTTTAAATTTTTAGGAACAAGTTTAGAAAAACTAGTAGCAGGCCTAAATAATAACGAATTTATGCACTTATCTCGTTTTTTCCATGCTGTAGATCAATTAAACTTGTTAAGACGAAAAGGAGTCTATCCTTATGAATACATGACTAATTGGAACAAATATAATGAAACTGAACTACCACCCATAGATTGTTTTTATAGCAAATTGACTGGTTCTATCATTTCAGAATTAGATTACAGGCACGCGCTTAAAGTTTGGGATGCTTTTGGTTTAAAAAATCTCGGGGATTATACTGATTTATATTTAAAAACAGATGTTTTACTACTAGCGGATGTTTTTGAGAATTTCCGAAAGACCTGTTTACTGTATTACAAGTTAGATCCAGCCTTTTACTTAACAGCTCCAAGCTTAAGTTGGGATGCGATGTTATTGAAAACGGGTATTAAATTAGAATTAATAAATGAATTGGAAATCATAAGAATGATTCAAAAAGGTATACGTGGTGGTATATGTTTATGTTCTTGTAGATATTCAAAAGCTAATAATAAATACTTAAATAACTATAATCCAAACCTGAAAGAAAACTTTTTGATATACATAGATTGTGTTAATTTATATGGTTACGCTATGTGTGGTTTTTTACCATACTCTAATTTTAAATTACTAAAGCAACATGACATTGAACATATAGACTTTAATAGTTTACCCTCGGATGGTGACTATGGATATATTTTGGAAGTAGATCTTGAATATCCAGAAGACTTACATAGTCTTCATAATGATTTACCATTCTGTGCTGAGAAATTTGCACCTCCTGGTTCTAAATATCCTAAATTAATACCAAATTTATATGACAAATACTATTACGTTATTCATTTCGTTCATCTTCAGACTTGCTTAAGACATGGATTAAAACTCAGAAAAATACACCGAGTTTTACAATTTAAACAAAAGCCTTTTTTGAAACAGTATATTGACATGAACACTGAGCTTAGAAAAAAGGCTAAGTCTGAGTTCGAACAAGATTTATTTAAATTATTTAATAATAGTGTATTCGGTAAAACTTTAGAAGATAATGAAAAAAGAATTGATGTCAAAATGGTAAACGTATGGAGAGATGATAAAAATAAAACGAAGAAAAAAATGTCTGCAGAACAACTTATAGCAAGACCGAATTTTCATAGTGCAACGATATTTACAGAAAATTTTGTTGGAGTTCAAATGAAACCTGAATCTGTTATTCTTGACAAACCTATTTATATTGGATTTTCGGTTTTAGAACTGTCAAAGAGTCATATGTTCAATTTCCATTATTCCGTAATGAAACCTTATTATCATGATAAACTAAGGCTTTGTTATACAGACACCGACAGTTTTCTTTACTCTATTCAAACGAAAGATTTTTACAATGATTTGAAATTAAATTTTCAGTCATATTTTGATACAAGTAATTATTCCGAAGACAACCAGCATGATATTTTAATTCGGAATAAAAAGGTACCTGGCTTTTTTAAAGACGAGATGGGAGGACAAATTATTACGGAGTTTGTAGGACTTAGGTCGAAGCTTTATTGTATTAAAACGGAAGGACAAGAGTTTAAAAAAGCAAAAGGCGTACAAAAACGTGAAATAAAAAAAATTGGATTGAAGGATTATTACAAAGTATTAATGGAAAATAAAATAATACGCAAAAAGAACATAATTTTTAAATCTCTTAAACATGAAATTTTTACACAGGAGCAAAACAAAGTCGCATTTTCCGCTAATGACGACAAACGTATCATTCAAAAAGATAAAATTTCTACTATATCTTGGGGTCACTGCGATAGTTTCTTTTAGTCTGTCGTTGATATTGGTCTAACCATGTGCGAAGGTTACTTATTTGATTGTGTTGTATCCATGAGAATATATAAACATTCAAATGGTATACATATAAAAACTGGTCTTTGGGTTGAAAATGACTTTCTGCCTCAATTAGAGATTAATAATTCACAAGAAACAGTTTTTTTATCTTTGGACGAATGGGAAAATATATATCAAGATTTTAAACATTCAGTACCTAACAACAAGAAAAATATCGACGATATGTATTTATATAAGCTCATTTATTGTGATAAACGATGTACAGTGGAGTTTATAAATTTAATATTGGACGCTATCGTCACTTATGGTATTTGTATAAATTTAAGATTTGAAGAACTTAAAATTGAATATAAATCTGTTATGCTAATTGTTAATAAAATATTAGATTATTCTTCATTAAAAAGTCTATCATGTTTCCAAAACCTACCAAATAATTTAATCAAATTTGCAAATCCTTGTTCTATAACAGAATTAGAAGTTATTAATTTAGGTAGTGCATATTTTTTGAAATGTCTTAATTTGTAGATAAATGTAACTTTGTTGTAATAAAATAAATAAGTAATGTAAAAAAAAATCATATGCGAATGTAATAAATTTTAAATGAAACCTATCAATTTAAGAAATTGTATCTAGTAAAATAAGAAAGTAAATAATGTAAGAATCATTGTAATTTTAAATTAAATCTAAGAAATAAAAATATGATACCTACTACATGTACTTAAATAAATATTTTGTTTCATTTTTAATTACTTTATAGTTCCTGTACAATACCAATTTTAATAAAACTTATAAAGTGTTGGCACAAAATCAAGTTATGACATGTACAGTCAAAGGCAAGGTTAGCTGAACACGCACACCGCTGATCTATCTTATAATGTAAAGTCCAAAGTGTTCTGCTTAGCTTGCTTTTGACCGTACCAGTGTCATAATATGCTGATGTTGTATATCCGCAATAGGAAGAAAGGCATGTTAAGACTTGTCGGTCGAAATGATTGCAGCGCGGGGCGGTGCGGGGTCAGGTGGATCACGTGGATGGTGTCTTATTATCATTACATACATACGTAAATCTATTGAGTTGTGATATAGTCACCAGACGTTCTTCATTTGTTTCCTTGCAATCATTGCGTTCGGTTCACTACAATTCCTAAAATGTCAGAATCTCGAACAAGTAACATGCAAACTAGTTACCTTGCTGTGAGTGACGATGAAATTCCTAAATACATAGTGCGCATCGAACTTTTAAAGTGTATAGAAAGTGAAATAGATGTGAATGTGGTAGCAAATTCAAAAGCTCAATATGTTGTGTATAGAGACGAAGATAATATACTGTATAAGACAACACAGTTACTGTGGCAGATCGGTGCGGAGCTTGGTCTACGGAACGAGAGATCGTGCAATATAGATATAACAAGGTATGTTTTAGGTGATAAAAATAAGTCATACTTATTTTTAAACAGTTCCTTGTATAGTTTTGGCTAATGTAAGTATTATTTTGTTATAGACAGGTGTGATTGAAAGGTGGAGGGAGTGTTCGGAACGTCAGACTCACGCGACGATGCGGCCGCCTTCGACGAAGATGACGGCTGCGCTAGCAGCAGCGGAAGAGCAGCGAACCGAACGCAATGAACATTAGTTTAAGAATTTATTATATAATGAAATTATTTTATAAAAATAAACAACAAACAATATTTTTGTCTTTTATTATATTTAAATAATAATAACATTTTTACACTGAGTTAAACAAAAAAGTAACAATTAATTACTAAATTCTTAAAAAAAATCTACATTTGCAAGCTTATCACTTTTACTAAAAAATTTGAACTGATACATATGATTATCAAAAAACCATTTTTGTAAGCAAATACAATTTTTAAGAGCACATTGATTTTTATGAATAAAACAGTTCAATTCACAAGTTTTATATTTTTCTTGTAAAGTTTTCAAATTTGGACAGCCCTTTTCTCCAAGATCTACAATATCACAATTTTCACATATTTTTTTAACCCATTTTTCTTTTTCACTTCCTTTTACGAAAATACTCTTATTTTGTAAATAAAACGGAATTAATCGTTTAAATTCTCTGTAGTCAATGAAGCCATCACTCCAAAGTATTCCTCTGTTTCTTTCTAACCAATTCACTTGCTTTTTCTCTTCCTTTGTTAACGTAGAGTACGCATAAGGTGGTTTTACAATAAACACTTGTGTCCAGTCAATAGTAGCTATGGCAAACTCTTTAACGATAAAATCATTTTTGGAATTTTTGAATCCTTGTACATCAACAAATATAGTTTGAGGTTTCATTATGATATTTTCCTTATAATATTGCTTAAAGGTCTGTACTCAAAAATGCAATCATTAAGTATAAGACAATAAGCTGAAGTTTTGTCAGGTATGTCTCGATCTGCTTCAATTTCTAGCCTCACGTCGACCGAACCCTTAAGAGATTCTTGTTGACGACAGCAATCAATAACAAACAAAGGCGCTATATCTTTAAATTCCTTTAAACTCAACAACGGTGCTGCTCGGCGTCCGTAATAAGACTGTTGAAATCTACAGTATTGTTCATATAATAAGGAAATTTTTTGGTCTGAGAAACTAACGTTCAAATTTTCATAAGGAAAGTACACAGAATTTAGAAATACTTTTACTTCTGTTAAACTGCAATGATCAAATACAGACATAGAGCTCTTTGCATTTTGTTTTCGATCAGTTTGCAAACCTACAATAATAAAACGAGGTTTTTCTATCTGAGAAGATGTCTTAATAGACCAAGTATGTTTTCTTGTTTTTGGAAGTAAAGGATATTCATATAAATCCCAATTTCTGAACGCTAAAGTTATAGCTCGATCTCTTTCTAAATTTTTTAGAAGACCAACCTTTTCACGGTCTGATACTTTGATGTGTGGTACTCGCCAAACAATTTTGTTTATAGTTATATCTTCTAGTACTTCTTTTTCACCTAGTATCAAAGCATTTAAGTTCGTATTACTTCTTAATAAAACTAATTCATGCTTGCAGTTCATAATTATTTTTCTATAATCTTCAGCAAAACCTAGAATTTTATCCAGTGGTATAGATACAGAAAATATGCCGTTGTTCTTTATAGAACTACCATTTAAAGACCAACCCCAAACATTTGCAGGTTTTGATTCACTCTCTGTCATTGACAAATATGATTTCATTGTCGTTGTAATACCAGCGTTTTTTATCTTATCTATTTCGATTCCATTTAATTCATAACGAATTTCTTGAAAAAGGAATAAAATAGGATTGTTAACAAAATTAGTCGTTTCTACATATGTTTTAGTTTCACTGTTGTAAATTTTCACCCTTCCTTCTAGGTATAAAGTACTAGCAGAAGGTAGGATGTATAAATCTTGTTGGTTAATAGGTATTCGAATTTCATCATTCTTGTTGAAACTTGTCACATACGGTTTGTAGGAATGCAATTCGAAGCTCTCTATGCTGTTATCAGACACTGGTGGCTCCAAAACGTTTAAAATACTCATTTTAACAGGCCTATTAATTTAAGGAATTCTTTATTTGCTTTAGTTAATTTTTTAATATTTTTGATGTGTGCTTGTTTTACAGTAGCAACTTTTATACTGGCACTTTTTTGAGATTTGTTTCCAGTTTTATTGAAGTCTATCATTCTTTCTCAGATGAAGGTACAGCTGTATTTCTTCTCCACGTAGATTTATAAGATTATTATTAGAGTCTAATAATCGAATATTTATTTCACTTATTGATTCTTGATTAACAGGAAAGTAGATCAAATTTTTTGGTATTTCCACTATTCGGTACCCCGGTGGCACATTGGGTACAAATTCGTATATGATGTGTCTTGGTATACCGTTTACAAATGAACCACTCACAATATCACATTCTATTCGTACAATGGTTGTAGACAAAATGCTTACTGGATAGCGAGACTCGTGTGTTATATTCGCTTTTAATACCTCCTTACCAAAACCAAATAAACTTGCGCATGAGTTTTCCCTTTCAAAATGAATGTCTTTCGAACATTGTAGCGTAACCTTTAGCGTATTATTATTTGTTGATAATTTTAGTGAACAGTTTTTTACATTCGTTCTTAAAAAATCACTGATATCTTGTAGCTCATATGAGCCTTCTGGTATCTCAAGAATTTCGTGATCATTATAATGAAATTTATTATTTTTGGTATCAATGTTCGGTATTGAATTAAAAGTAGAGAAGTATATCAATGCACACTCATATCCAGTATTAAGCTCCAGAGGAGGCGAATAATGTGTTGATAACACAGAATTTTGTCCTGTTATAGACAGAGTGAAACCCATGTTTGAAATGATAGTTTTCAATGTTAACATAAGCTTTTTATTTATGAATTTTCCAAAATTTTCTAAGAAAATGTATACATAAATGTCCACAATTAACAGTATCAAAACTTTGATACTGATCGTGATTATAACTAATCGTAACACCTTTCATATACTTTATTAATTCTAAAGGAGGTTTCAAATTGCCGAAACTGTCAAAATATTCACAATACTTGTTAATTTTCGCATAAGCTACCCAATGTGTGCCTTCATTATTAGAGTTATCTAAATTTAATATAGCACATTCTTTTTTTTTTGTTTTTCTTGGTAAAGTGTCTCTCATGTATACGCCTCTAAAATAAGGAATATCATAAGTATGATTTAGTATATCGATATTGGTCAGTGCGCGTTTGGGTAGCCGCTTTCTTAGTTTTTTGAAGTGTTATTTAAAAATAGCCCTGCACCATTTTTGTATGGTTTTATGTACAATCCTTTGCCATTGCCAATAGCAATTGCCTCCATCATTTTATTGTGTCGTTCAGATTCAATAAGATTTTTTTGTGCAGTTTTAGAATCATTTACTGCTTTTGCAATTCCTGCAGCTCCTCCAGCTAATGATCCTAATGCTGACAACCCAGCAAATATAGGAATTAAGGGTAATATGCCACCAGTTTTTGGAATCGAAATGATGCGTGGTAATTTGACATTCTTATTTTTCTTGAATATCTTCTTTGCTGCAGCAAAGGCGATTTGAATAGCTTTATTTTTATCTTTACATTTAAAGTTTTTTAGCTCCGATCGAATTTTACTAATAATGCTCTTAAAAGTACGAACACCTGATCCAGCTTTTAATTTTGCTTTCATTATATTTTTTATTAACCAAGAATCAATTTTTTCTCTTTTCCCTGCATCTTTAGCTCGAAGTCTCTTGTTTGCCATATTGATTAAATCCAAATCTGCTTTATGGCGTACGTTTATATCGTTATTAGTGTATGCAATATCGTGGTACATACAAGCTGTGTCTAATTTATTAATACCCCTGTCACCTCTTAACAAACGTTTCCGTAATTTAGTTCCTGGCCCACAAAACTGATAACCAGGTAAATGTAACTCGATTGGTAAATTATTTATAAGGTTATTAAGAAGACCTGCTCCACTCATTGATAGCAGTTTAATGATTAATTAATAAAGGACATCTCAATTTATACTTCATTGAACCAGATTTTTTATATCAACCCAACTATTTTCCTTCTCAGCAAGTCCTAACCACTTTACAAATATCTTGTCATTTTTCCTTTTAATAACTTTTTCTACAAGATAAATATCAGGATATTTCGTTTTCTGTAACTCATGTTCGTAAAATGACCCAAGAATTTTTTCTTTATGCATATCTTCAATTAGGTATGTAACAGGTCTGGTTTGATTAACTTTTATTATTTTAAATATTTCTGTTGACCAATTAGGCGTATAACCCTTAGCAAATTCAGTTTTGTACTTGCTGATGCGTACTTTATCACCAAATTTGTATTTATTACCTGATGTTTTACTATTATTTATCTTTGATTTATAAATGTTTTGTTTTACAATTTGTTCATTATTAATATTTACATCAAAAGGTTTATATTTTGTAGTGCGGTGAATACTGTTATTATAGCCCCACACAATAGATTTTAGATGCTTTCCCACCCATTGATATTTACCATGCAAACTAAAATGTTTGTAAAGTTTTGTCTTTAGTGTTCTTATTACTCTTTCTACAATAGCTGCTTTTTTTGTACTAAATGTCGAATAATGATTGATCTTGCATTGTTTCATTAAATTAAGAAACAGAGTATTATAAAATTCCTTTCCCAAATCCGTTTGTAAGTTTTTAGGACAACGACCAGACTCTGTTAAAATTTGTTTCATGGCTTTAACTGTTTCTTCCTTTGTTTTCGCTTTCACTGGTACTGTCCATATAAATTTGGAAAAAGTATCAATTACTACAAGTATATACTTAAAATTATTATTCTCTTCAGAATATTTTTGCATATCGATAAGGTCAGCTTGCCAGAGATCATCAATTCCTTTAACAATCGTTAACCGTCGTTTAAAATTTTTTCTGGCTGGCTTATGAAGTTCGTTAACTAGACAAAGCTTATTACTCATTTTTAGATAAGTTAACACGAATCTTGAACAATTGATTAATTTCAGGTTTTGTGTAGTAATTTGCAGCAGTAACTATATCAAGTTTTTGTTTGAATTGTTGTAAAGATGAGTCAACTATATTTTTTACAAATATATCTAGTTCCTTTTTAACACAAAATTCTTTTAAAGTTTGATGTAAATATTGTTTATTTACCGCTTCGTCGTCATATACTGGCGTCTGTAAGCCAAGCAGTCTGTTTTGTTTCAAATCATAATGTCCTGTGTCCGATTTTAATAATGCTTCGTTATATATGTCTAAATAATCTGGTAAACGTAAACGTTTATGCACATGGTGACCAAATTTATCAACGTTCATTTTTCATAAGTTCTGTGTAAGTAGTTGTTTCCTTTATGAAATTTGAATATCAACTAAAGTGCATTCTATTCGTTATTATATTTATTTACTTAATAATTTTTGCTTCCCGTAACTCTTCAATGATAGATATTATCTCATTATCGAGACCGGTGTTGCCGGCATCTCTTGAAGCGATCAATAGTTTTAATCTCTCTACTAATTCGTTCGGATCATCCCAATATATGAAGTCTGTATTTTCTAGAACTTTCTTTAGCTTTGGTAGACCTGTTCCTTGTGCTAAACTTTCAGTACTAGTTGTAGGGCATTTAGAAAATTTGAATAATGGTTTAACAATAAAGTTATATTTTATACCTTTATTACTCTTAATAGGTTTTTTTGGATCAAAATCTCTTCGGTGAGCATTTGTGTCCATTAATATTTGTTTATAATTTTGTTTATCACTTTCAGTTATCAATTTTAAATCCGGTGCATTTCGAGTCAACAGTTCCATTATTCCTGGGGTTTTCTTGTAAGATTTCCCACCAATGTCAATATGATCATCTCCATCATATACTCTTACATTGCCTATCATAAGCTTTCCTCGCTCTGAACGAAGTCCGAAAGTTATGTGATGTATAACATCAGAAGATAGAGACCACGATAATGTCTTTCTCGATGGACTTGATTCAGAATCAAGAGATTTAAAAGAAGCCATACTTGAGTCATTTTGATTCGTAGGCGTGCTAACCATAGTAGTTTCATCCTCTGAATCATCCTCAATTTCATAATCCTCACTGGACATATCATCATCATCAGCATTAACAGAAAAGTTACTGCTTTTTGGTGTCTTAGTTTCATTGGTTAATTTAGTTTCTATGCTCTGCTCATTTATTCTTTTTAAAGGTTCTGTTATGGGTTTAAATATAGATTCTAATACCTCATTACTGTTATTTTTCATGTCTTTCATAAGTTTTACTTTCTTTTTAATATTTGTTGCTGATTTTATTATCTGTTTTTTTATTTCTTTTTCCATTTTTTTATTGTCATCTGACCTACTTCGTTGTTAATATATTACTGACGATTATAACAATGCATCGCTTCATATAAATAATTCATTGATCAAAAACAATATAAGTATCAAAGTTCTTTCTATAACAACCATTATTTTTTTTACAGTCTTTATTAATTACTACGTAACTGAATGGATCTCTCCACACTTCAAAACACATATTTCTAAACTGAGACCAAGACATATCAGAACAGGCATGCTCATCATAAACATGTTTCAGATTGATATCATCCTGTTTGAATAAAATTATTAAGTTTGAATTATCTCTTATTAGTTGCTTAGGAATCTTAGAGTAAGTTTGATTTAAATAAAAGCAATCTATATTTTTATGTCTTCCCATCGCAAAAAAATCGCGAATATTATTTTGATTTTCACATGCAACATCGTCAAATATTATTATGGAGTTTGGTTTAGCTTCACTAGATGATATGACTTCATCATTTTCAAGATATTTGTTGAATGAAACTCCTGGCACCATATCAATCACCTTTTCTAAGAAAATGTATTTTGGTTGATACAAAGACTTAGAATATACGTATAGATTATTGTATCTTAACCCATTTTCATGTAACAAAAGTCCTATGATCAAATTAGTTTTTCCACAGTTAGAAGGACCACAAATTACACATCGTATTGTATTAGGTAATAATTTTCCATGTCGCGAAACATTTTTTTTTTCTACTGAACATATGGCATCAAGCTCTAACGTGTCATTCTGTTTTACAAATTTCATGATTGAATAGAATGTCAAATCAATAAAGTAGACCTTAACAGAGTGAGTCGATTTTCAAGCTACACTACATAATATACTAAAAATAACGTAATGTGTATGTGTGTGTGTGTGTGTGTGGGAGAGAGTTTTAGAAAACTTCTGGTGAGTATTCAACACGACTCGTTTACACTGATCACTTTCTACACCCGTTCCGTTCATAACGGAGTATTGGGTGTTCTAAAACTGTTTTCGAATCATTGTTCACTAAGCGTAGTGAAACGAGCGGAGCGATAGCGAGGCGAGATGAACGGAGTGCCAGTGAACGATGATCCGAAAACTGTTTTAGAATGCCCAATACTCCCCTACTGCGGGGCAGCAGCGGCGGCGGCGCGGGAGCGGCAGGATCTTATGCGTAAAATCAAATGGACCGGTTCTCGAAAACAGCGGCGCGGGCGCGGGCAACGAGCGGTGCACTCCAGTCAATCGGTGACCACCCGCGCCGCCGCCGCCGCCCCGCTGCCCGCTAAATTCGAGGCAGAGGCCTTATGGGTGACTTCTTACAATAACAATACTGTTTGTGTTGGCAGCCCAGTATTCGACAACGCTGTCTGTGCTGTGTTTCGTGGTGCTGTGGATGCCGTCGGAGCACCGCAAGGTGGCTCCGCCCTTCACGCTGCTGATGGGGGCTCTGCCCCACGTGCCCATGGACTGGTTCTGGGATGAGGTCGACGCCACCGTCTCGCCAGGTCGGTAGTTCGGTACACATTTTATCAGACCTCTCGCTCACACTTACAGGCATCGGAACTCTCGTCACAGAATACCAAATAGTAGTCCCTACAGAAGCTGCTCTAGGCGACATAATTCATATAAATTGCAACCCTAGTTTTGTTATAATAAAGTGCAATTCAGATCGCACGGCGCTAGGCGAAAAGACGAAGTTGCTGCATCTCTCTCTCTCTTGTATTGCGCCACTCTACTAACACGTTTAGGGAATGGGGAATGTCCGCAAATGGCCCGAGACCGCTCGGCCGGGCGGTAGGTAGTTATAGCGCGCAAGCACATGGAGTGACGGAGGCCTGACAGATCGTCGATAGCGGGCAGCGCGAGACCGATCGTTGTGGAGATCTTTGGGGGAGGCCTTTGTCCAGCATTGGACGTCTACTGGCTGAAATGATGATGATGATGATGATGAACACATTGATACTCGTAGAAATAAAACCCGCACGATTCCCGCGCGGTTCTCGGCGTTGAGTAGGTGTAGTCGCAGTGGTGTTTGGCGAGTGAAATTAAATATACTCAACTCAATATATTGTCGCAAAAGAAAATCGTCATGTACATTAAAGGTTAAATGGGATATTACAATCATGCAGCGCTTTACGAACACAAAATAACTTACTGGAGACGGACATAAAGGGGGGGTGAAAGAGTGACAGCTCAAGTACAGTGTTGCCCGTTGTTTATTGGCATGGCTACTAGCTTATTTGGGTAGATAAAATTGTATAACCCGTCTGATGGCGCATCCACACATGCCGCCGGGTTTGCCGCCGGCTGTCAGACTGCCTTGCAACCAAAGCCGCGCGTGCCGCAAGAGACGTAAACCTGCCGGCGGGCATGTGTGGATGCGCCATGATAGGCCCTTATTGTGTGTAGGTGGTTCCCTGGACTGGTCGTCGATGTGGTCTGCCCACTCCCGCTATACCGGCGCGGTGTGGCTGGCGCTGCTGCTGCTGGCGCTGCAGACGGCGGTGTTCCTCGCGCTCTCCTGGTACCTCGCCATGGTTATCCCGGGGAAGTATGGCGTCGGGCAGCGGTGGAACTTCCTCTTTCAGGTTATTCTCTTAAAAAATTTCAAAATTCAAATGTTTGATTCGAAATAAGATTTTACAAATCTTTTTTTGACGTCGAGACGTGTTCACAATTTAGCTGTCTTCTGTGGAGAAGAACTCGCCGGAAGAAACTCCACAGGCGTTGCATCTTCGCAAAATATTTTACTTTATTTGTTTATACAATTTGATTAATATAACAAAGAGTGCAAACGAAATATGCAATTAGAGGATGGCAACCAGTCAAAATTGAAAAACTAAACTATATACCAATAAAACAACCGGCAATCGACTACAGCAGACCAGTCCCCCCAAGCAGCACCACGTTCACGGGTTTGACGTATCTTTGATATTTCGTTCTGTTTGCTTTTACTCTTTTAAACAATTATCTTCTATTCTATACTATAACTAAACTGAAGAATCGGCCTGTTTGTACATTGGTTTTTCAAAAAACTGATTGTGATTTGAAAAAAATGTCTGTCTGTCTGTTTGTCTGTTTGTACACGCAGTCTCTGGAACCGTTGGACCGATTTAAATGAAATTTTGGATGGTGGTACCTTATATAGAAGTAACAAACATAATACACACTTACACACTCATAAACTTTCGTCTTTTTAATATGAGTGTGACTAGCCTATTTTATTCAAAAATAGTCACGACAAGGATGAACAGCACGATGACGTAGGCTTGTGTCAAATCACGTGGTCCGAATGCAAGACCTTGTTTTCTTTGACCATGGTATTGTCACAGAAGAAAATAATAGTACTAACTAACCCGTACAGAAAGGACACTCACCCCCCCGCGCCGGCATGAGTTCCCCGCCCGATATAGCGCCCCACGCCCCGCACCCCGCAGGCGCCGCGGGACTCCGCCGGTGGTGTTCGGGGGTGTTTTACATAGCGCCTAGCGCCAATGACTTGTAGTTGATATTCAGTTGTTATTCAAAAGGAAGTAGCTTGTCAAAACGCGTTTTCTGTATGGAGTGACCGACTAGTGACCATAGTATTGTTTAAAGCAGCGTTCGTACTGGTCGAACAGAAGGGTGCAGCCTGACGGCGACTTAGACTCAGCAGAAGAAGAGACCATGCCCGCTACTGACGCGCGCTACTACGAGGAGGCGGTAGGCGACGCGCCGCGCAGGGAGGTCGGCATACACATACACAACGTGTACAAGGCGAGTACATACACTACCCATGTCATCTAATCTATATCTCATATATTTGTCGGAGAAATAATTATGAAGGCTACCTTTTTTACTTTTGGCTATTGGCAACACCGAGATCGATTAATAAAGTAACCAGGGTTTGATTAATTCGAGTGAATAATTTTAAAAGACTAAGCTGTAGGCTGTCCTTGTTTTATTTCATTGCCTTTCTCTTTGGAAAGAATTATAATAACACCTCATTCATTCAGTCTATTGGTTCCCAGAGTCAGTAGTTCTAATGTACGTAGTACATTACTATATTTATACTGTGGTAGTTCGTTCGCTTGGACGTTGATTCGTTCGTTCAGCGACCGACCGCGTTTGTTGTTGCGCACTGATTCTTTAGAAAAATATTGAGATGGATCGAAAATCCAAATCTATCCTCGAAATATTAATCTCATCTGCAACTCCTACAAGTATTGTGACACTGTATCACCAAATTGCCATCGGATTGTACCCCTCTATTGTGACGTTGACGCTATATATCGGCCCCTCTGTCTGTCGACCACGCTGGCTTAAAGCGAGTGGGTCGACTTCACCGTAAAAGCGTCCAATAAATACATTTGTTAGATTATACTGTAAATTACAGAAATACGGCAAAGACTACGCGCTGTCGAATGTGTCGTTTGACGTGTATAAGGGCGAGATCACCGTTCTGCTCGGACACAACGGAGCCGGCAAAACCACCCTTATGTCCATCATCACAGGTACTTTTTACTAACATTTTTATTTTTAAAGTCATATCAAAAATAATTCGTAAGTGAATCTAACATTTATTTACTACAATACTAAAAATGTGTATATCTCTTGATGGCCGAAATAATAAATTCACTAAAAAACGTATTTTAAACGAGTTTTAACGAGTTTATTTCAAACACTGTATCGTCAAAAATCATCTTTTTACAACTCTAGGAAAATTGCTCTGAAATATTTTAACTATTATAAATCAAAGTACTAAAACTCTTTAATCAAAAATATGACGTCATAAGCTTATAAGTTTGTATTTTAAACATATATAATAGGGATGTTGGCTGGCTGGCTAGTCTTATGCATGACCTTCGAAACTATTTTATATTGAAGACGCCATAGCTCAGTATTGACTGTTTTTATATTCTACATAGTGTAAGATATATTTTTTTAACACAGTCAACATCTTTATTAAGTCTATCACGCGTGAACGGGGGCAGGTTACGTTATAAATGTAATGTGTCGTTGCCAGGTATGACGTCAGCAACATCTGGCAAGGTTACGGTGGGGGGCGCGGACGTGGCGAGCGCGGGGGGGGAGTTCCGGCGGCAGCTGGGGCTGTGCCCGCAGCACAACCTGTTCTTCCCGGACCTCACCGTCATACAGCACCTCGTCTTCTTCGCCATGGTGGGTATTCACTTTTTTTCGGCTCCCACTGGGAGCAGCTAACCTAGGCAACTAGGTTAACAATTGATTTATAAGACAGCAAAAGATCTTTTTTACCCGACGACTGCAAAGTGTTACGTTTTTCACGTTTATACTTACTTACCCTCGAATTATCCAAACGGCTGGACGGATTTTAAAGAATGAGGTGTCTATCGATTCGTCTGAACCGTGCGATGGTTATAGGGCTACATTTTGTTTTAAGCAGTCGGATTTTCAGACTTTTTAAATTTACTTTTTTTTATTATAATCCGAATTTGCTGATTGCTATTTTAGTCTGTTACCTATCGAAATTATCTGTGGCTTAACTTAAAATTAAACATGTTTCGCGAATATTTTATCACATTTAAGAAACATTTTAACAGGCTTACCTAAAAAAAACCTAGGTAAACCCGATAAAATGTTTTGTTAGCTTAAAATCATACAATTTGTTTAAAAAAATCATCAAAGAACATTTCAGATCTCATTCTTATTACTTATCTATTTCCAGTTAAAAGGCAAATCGTACAAAGAAGCGTCGAAATCGTCAATGGAATTGCTATCCCGGTTGGGAATAGACGAGAAAGCTAACAGCAATAGCAGCGAGCTCTCTGGCGGAATGAAGAGGCGACTGCAGTTAGCGTGCGCGCTGGCAGGGGGCGCCAGCGTGCTCATACTGGACGAACCCACCTCCGGACTGGACGTGGAGACCAGGAGGCAGCTGTGGGATCTGTTGCTGGTGAGTGTAAAAGCAGCGAGCTCTCTGGCGGAATGAAGAGGCGACTGCAGTTAGCGTGCGCGCTGGCAGGGGGCGCCAGCGTGCTCATACTGGACGAACCCACCTCCGGACTGGACGTGGAGACCAGGAGGCAGCTGTGGGATCTGTTGCTGGTGAGTGTAAAAGCAGCGAGCTCGGGAGCAGCGGGCGGAATCAATTAATGTACAATCACAAATTACGTATAGCGGCGGCGCGGCGCGCGCCCCTAGACAGATGGTCCACTCGGAACTAAGCACCATATTCTTACGCACACATTGATCATTGCGTTTACAGGCCTGTTCGGGCCATGCTCGGACCTAGTGCAGTAGTCGCTCGCGAGTATTAACAACGTATTGATGTTCGATGTGCTAAAAAAATTGATAAGTGTTCTTATTACTGTTGTAAGTGTATTTATCTGTTTAAACACAACACAAAAATGACGATTACACGTCTTTCAAGGAGTCAACCAAGTTTAAGTAGTTAATTTCAGGGACTGCGGGAGTGGACTTTTTGGAAACTTTATATTTTGTGATGTAAACCAGAGCAGAGCATTCTCAGTCCTCTTTTGCTCTGGTTTACATTGATGATGATATTGTATGGCAAGCGTCGTCGGTTGATAATGATGCTTGTGTGTGCAGACCCTCCGAGGAGACAGGACCGTCCTGCTGACGACGCACTTCATGGAGGAGGCCGACGCGCTCGGAGACAGGGTCGCGGCGCTGCACAAGGGCCGGCTCAAGTGCCACGCCACGCCCATGTACCTCAAGAAGAATATCGGTAAACAATAGTGTCATATGCTTCATGGAGAAGGGTATATAGAATATCAACCAAAGAGTTATTAACCAGCCACTGATAGTTATTATAATAGTAATACTATTCGTACTGAAGGGAAATTCCTCTCCCCGCGCTTGCATATTGTTTTGGCTAAAGTTTCAGCGGTTATAACTGGTGTTCATAAAAAATACTTTATGTCTTTAATAATAATATTGTTTATTTGCTAGAACACATGTAAAGGTTGTAGGTACTGTACAGGTCTTAAATTAAAAATTACAGTAATAATGTATGTATACTGTCGATCAGCATTCGACATGCAAATATTATAATTTTACTTATTAAAATAGGTAGGTACTCGTATATTTAAAGTTAGTTCAAAAAATTAACATTAAAAAAAAGGAAATGTTTGTCAGAAATCTTTGGACGCCAAAAACTCTTTAGTACTATAATTTTTTTCACTTACGTTTTTTCTTAATCATAATCATAAATAATTTATTGCATTAAATGTGGTAAATTACATACATACAGTTGGATTGTACACGTCAGTTTCTTAAATATTGGCAAACGCAAAGTTTTCATACTTTTTGTAACCTTGGAACTACTAACTGCTTTACTCAGCAGTAGAAATGAATATGTTCATAATTTAATATTAGATATTCTCCCTACGCAAATAATAAGTCGTAAGACCAGCTAAAATTCGCGTTCGAAAGCCTCACATAAAATAATATCTTATTCAGGCACGGGCTACCGCCTATCTCTGACGACGATAGGGGAGCCGCGCGAGGCAGCCATCACGCAGCTGATCGGAACCATAGTGGACGGAGCGACGCTCAAGGAGACCAGCTACAACTCCATCTCCTACAACCTCCCCGCGCAGCACAGCCACCATTTCCCGGAGCTCTTCGCGGCTTTGGAGGCTAACAGGTCAGTCAGCAGTGGTGTACGCTCGAGTCATGATCATGGTCTTTTTTTTTTATTGACCTATACTTGAGTCGAAAAAGTACGAGGGATCAAGCTTCGCCGGACTTGAGATCATGGTCAATATTGGTCAGCTTCATACATAAACATTGTTTTTCTTCGCAGTTGTGTACCCCAGTGTGATTGGTATTTGACTGGCTATATACCTACATTTTAAAACTTTCACTGTTGTATTTTTTTTTTGAATTGACCTATGCTTGTGTCGAAAGGGTACGACCAATCAAGCTTCTTTCACTGTTGTAATATCCCGTTTTAATTTAAATCTTAATAGTTTCATGTATACTTTTGCCTATTATTTTTACAGGTATTTTGTTATATATATTTTTATAGATTTGTAACGTCCCGTTTTATGTGAACCGTTTTTTTTTTGTAGGTTTTTTTATTAAAATAGTCCCAGACTAAGTATACGGGCGATTTCAGACGGTTTATTGCTATCTAATGTAAAATTTATAGTAAAATTTATTTAAAGTACTCAGTTTAGCTGATTGCGTCCATTAGAAATCCTTCGGATCAACCTTCCAAAAAACAAACAAAACAATAAAAACAGTTTAAAGAACTGGCGACCCCTAGAAAGTTAATATTATTGTTTTACATTAGATAGGAATAGTTAACCTAGTTAATTTTATTGTTTTCACAGATCTCAACTGGGAATAGATTCTATCGGAGTAGGTGTCTCATCTCTTGAAGAAGTGTTTCTCAAGTAAGTTCGTGACATATTTTTTTTGTTCAAATTGTAATAATAAACATCAATGTTTATAAATGTTTTTATTTTTTTATAATTTCACAGGTTATGCAGCGACGTGGACACTAAGTTTACCCAAGAGGCGGTGGATAGTTCGGTTCCAGGTAAGGTTCTAGGTGCAAAATCCTATAGGTGCAGAATGTCCAATTTGCAAAATGTCCAGTAGTTCATCTGTAAGCAAAATTTTAAACTAACTGCATACAACACAGACCATTCGCAAATTACACCAAATGCTCCCAAAGTCCTAAACGAATAATCTCTTGGTTAAAAAACATTTTAAATTAATTTTGTTTGATTAGAACCGACGTACAGTCGCGTGCAAGGGTGGCGACTGTACCTGCGGCAAGCGTGGGCGCTCATGCGGCGCCAGGCCAAGTATATACTGGCCAAGAAGATCAGCTTCTTCGTACTGGTGAGAATTATTTCTTTAATTAAAATAATAGGACTATTACAAAAATTGTCTTCATTGAGTCAATTCTGCGTAAGTATAGCTCTTGGGATTGGTATATGATAACTGATTGGCAGTATGTCTAAATTGTGGTCAGCTTAAATTGCATTTAGGCTATTATTAGAGTTAAGGTACAGTTACACATGCTCATTAGTAGCACGAAAGCATGCCACTATTGAGCAGTTGCTACCTAGTAGCATGTGTATCGAAGCATTGCTAATTATAAGCATGCTAATTTCGAGTTTGCTCAAAAATCGACAGTCGTGCGATTTTTGGGCATGCTACCTGCAGCGCGGGTAGAAGGGGGGGTGCTTTTAGCACGTGTGAACAGGTTTGCTTATTGAGCATGCTAGTATCGATCAATCGTTTGCATCAAGTTTTTGAACACACTGTATTGCAATCAAAATGGTTATTCTATTAAATTTTCTGGAGAGGGCCACTTAGATTTCCATTTTTCACGCACTGACACGGACAGAGAACTTGCTACTATGTCGATACCGAAGCCTAGCCTGTGCTCAATTAGCATGTGTGTTTAATCATTTGCTTTAAGCGTGCTTATTTAAAAGTTTGCTTAAAAGAAGCATGCTAAACATAAGCAAATGTGTCAGTTCAAAGAGCATGCTCGCTTTAAGCATGATAATAAGCATGACGTTTTATTAGCATGTGTAACTGTACCTTTATAAGGTTTCAAAAAGCAGATCGCGTTCAGGTTCATAATGTCCCTTTCCTAGATCGCATTCAGACCTTTTTTATACAAAATGCTGATTAGACCATTTAGTGAGAAACCCATGTTCATCGAAATACAAACCGCAGAGCATCCCACCCATCTCATTGCCACACGTCGGACACTCAAACGCGTTTTGTCAACCTACTTTATAACTGAATATCAACTACAAGTCAAACATTGGTCTAGGGCTAGGGTGTTAAAACACCCCAGTTAAGTCCTGCGGCAGGTTTGTGCCATTACATTACTCGCCGAATGACTGATGAAGTGGAAGCCAACATGCGAATAACATTTTATAGTTCAAAGGGTTTTAAAAATCCGCTCAGAATGCGACAGCGCCCCACTCCGGCCCATCGCTGGGTCGGCGAACGATCATCGACGGCTGACGGGAGCCCCCGCCGCCTCTCTCACGCTCAGGGCGCCGCGCCACGCCTCATCAGCGCGGATTGTGGATTCTCACATGGTGTGAATCTCGCTTGAAGAGCTTACTATAGAAATGATCCTATGAAGTAAGGTCTTGCCGCGAAAATATCGCCGCTGGGGGGTCATTCAACGGAAAAAAATCTCTATACCGCGTTTCAGAAAATGCGACGAATCTAACAGCGTCATCTGTCGGATCTTTAGCGCAACACGAAATGAGGTCGGCCACATGGGGCCGTTGAAGGTTAAGTTCATACTACTCTTACGCATTGATACCAACACGTTTGGATGTGTCAACATTAGCCAACAGCGATGGCCAATAGTATGATTATGAGATTATGAGTATGAGACTGTCTATAAATAGATAAGCGTTATATACATATAGGTCGTTGACCTAATTTTTATATACTTACTTACGTTTAGTTTAGTTATTTAACCTTTAACTATGGACGCGCGGTCTCACAGGCCGCTCCCGTTTGCAAAAATCGTGTTTATCCCACTTCCCCGCACTCCCCGCCTCCGCGGCGCTCAGTAGCTTCGGTTTTAGTGGCGAAACATCTACGGAGGAGGGAGGTTGCGTCGCTTGCTGCAAATTGAGTGAGTTATTTCATTTTCAATTTCGATCGCGGTCCGTCAGACCGCGTGTCCATGTTTCACCTATAAAATGTCTGATTACGTTCGTTTTTTTTTTCAGGTAGTTTGTAATTAAAATGTCAAAAAATATTAATCCAAGTACTTCTGCTTTAAAGCGGACTACAAGGTCGATATCGCCATCACAACAGCATGCAAAAAGAGTATTACGTGTTGACGATCCTTCATTTGAAAATGAAGTAAATGACATACTTCTAGCGTCAGATCAATCTGATAACGAAGATGACATAGCAGAATGCTTAGTGTATGAAGCAGACATCATAGAACATCACAGTAGTGACCAAGAAGATCAAGAAAGTGCCGGCACAGTTATTTTACAAAACAACGATACGAGGAGTGATAGTTTGGATGACAGCAGTTCTGACTCCGACAACAACGTGCCACTTTCAGAACTTCAAAGAAGACATTCAAATGCACTACCTAATTATTACTACGGAAAAAACCGTTTCAAATGGGCTACTAATCCTCCATCTAGCAGGGTAAGAACTCCTCAACATAATATAGTCACCTGCCGATCTACTTCACGTTTGACTGAACACGACGACAAAGATCCTACTAGTATTTGGGATAAACTTTTTGACGTAGATATGCGAGAGACTATTCTAACATGGACTAATGTAAAAATTTCCGACTTCAAAGCACAGTTCAAGCGTCAAGACAGACCTGAATTGAAACCTTTAGATATGATAGAATTGAATGCTTTCCTGGGATTATTATACTACTCTGCTGTCCTGAAATCCAATCATGAAAGCTCGAGCTACATTTTTGCTACGGATGGTACAGGTTGCGAAATATTCAGGTGCTGTATGTCTGAGACTAGATTTTTGGTAATACTGCACTGCTTGCGTTTTGACAATCCTGTTGATCGCTTAGAGAGACAAAAAACTGATAAGCTAGCAGCAATAACTTCGATTTTCGAGAAATTTGTTGCCAACTCTCAAAAAATATATGAAGTTGGAGAATGTGTTACTATTGACGAAATGTTGGTGAAATTTCGTGGGAGGAGCGATATGAGATCTTATATGCCAAAAAAACCAGGAAAATACGGACTAATCGTGCGAGCCTTATGTGATGCCAAGACCTTTTATTTTTACAACGGTTATATTTACTCCGGTAAAGGTTCTGATGGGATCGGATTGTCAGCGGAAGAGAAGAAATTTTTAGTTCCCACACAGTGTGTTCTGCGTTTGACGAAACCTATTCAAGGGTCAAATCGAAATATCACAGCGGATAATTGGTTTTCATCAATTGAGCTTGTTGATGAACTAACTAAGAGGAAACTGACTTATGTTGGGACTGTGAAAAAAAATAAAAGAGAATTACCGAAAGAATTCCAGGCACATAAGTCTCGAGAAGTTGGTTCCACATTATTTGGGTTTACGAAAGACAAAACATTGTGCTCATATGTTCCAAAGTCCAACAGAGTTGCGATTTTGGTATCTTCAATGCATCATAGCAACACCATAGATGACCGGAACAAAAAACCTGAAATAATTAACTACTATAATTCCACTAAAGGAGGAGTGGATGAGACAGACAAGAAATGCTCAATTTACTCAAGCAGTCGACGAACTAGAAGGTGGCCCATGGTAATTTTCTATAGAGTACTGGACTTGTGTGGCATAAATGCTCACGTTGTACACAATCAGTTTATACCCAAAGAAATAGAACGCGGAGATTTCCTTAAAAAAATTGCAAGATCCTTAGTCGTGCCACATATGCAAAGACGTGCTTTCAAGTCGAATTTGCCAAAGGAATTGAATATGACACTGAAACGAGTTTTAGGGGCAGACTTGATTCCAGAAGATCCCCCTGCTATTGAAATTGAATCTACAAAGCGAAAGACCTGCCGAATCTGTCCACCTAAACTAAAGAGGAAGACAAACTACTCTTGTGTCAGTTGCGGCCAAGCTATATGTCTTCAGTGTTCGAAGCCCTTGTGCAAGAATTGCCAATAATTTCATTAATATTGAACCCTTGTCAAAATTTTTATATTTTATGTTCAGAAGCAGATTTTTTGTTTTTTATGTTTGGTATAGTTTATATTTAGAGATTATTGCTTAAAATTTTCAAAGAAGTCATTTTTATTTAAGTTGTAGTTCCTTTCTTGATCTCAGCCAATTTTAAGACTGAAAAGTGCCTATAATGTTATTTGCAAAGATAAAGATAAAAAATAAATAAATAAAAGCTAAATACTTATATATTCTTTTAATTTATTGTCCCTTTAGTAATTTAAAAATATAAACTATGAGAAATAAACAATAATATTAGATAAATAGCCTAAAATTAATAGCGGTCTGTGAGACCTCACGTCCATGAAAGTGTTACAATATTTTCACGTCCACAGTTAAAGGTTAAGTAAATTCGGTCTAGGAAAGGAATTAAATAATAGATACCTATTTAACTCTTATTTAATTTTATTAGTTTTATTACATACGTTTTAAGGTAGGTTCAAGGTCCCTTGGTGGGGCCTTGGTGGGTTATTAAATAGCTTTACACTAAATTGTTATTTATATAAAAGTGTTCTATTCTAGTTGTGTTTGACTCATTATTTCTCTCTAATATACTTAATGTCTCTACATAATTGTTTATAAAGTTTTTTGTTATATTTATTTGAGTAGGTAATATATTATTTTTCGATACGGAATACAGGCGGAGTAAAATAAGGAAATAAGCTAAGATGTAAAAAATAAATCTCTTTTTGAATGGAAGTGCGAAACCAAATATTTAATTACTATTGTTGCCAAAATGTCTACATTTTCTATAACGTCGTCCTTCTCAAAATGGTCACATGTCTATAATGTCAACATCACTTATCTCAGGCAACAAACCCATACCGAATTGCGCAAAGACGGACTTATCCCATAAGGGATTTCTTCTAGTCCACCTTTTAATATCTAGAAGGACAATAATAGTACAATATTGTTGGTGTTTAATTGGCAGCAAGTGTTCCTGCCGCTGGTGGCGATATTTTTCTTCACGATGGTGCTGAACGGGGTGAGCAGTGACCCTGGGGATCAGGACCGGCTCTTCCCTTTAAACCTGGACATGTACTCCAAGTTCTACAACAGGAAGGTCAGTTTATACAATAGAATTTAATGACATGAATCGTCAGCTCATATAAAATCCTATATTTTCTTTCAGGAGGATTCTGTAAAATTTGCATCTTTCTTTTTCGCCAATTTGTACTTTATTTAATAGATTTTTTTTAATGGCACATCTCTCTAAAAGTTTAATATTAATATTTATTCTATGTCAAACTTAAACTTCTAAATACAATAATACATAAAAAATATTATTGGTCAAAGACCTTACTCAAACAAATCATCCCTGGCCCAAAAGTAGCCATCACACTAGCAGCGTTGCCGCGCTGTATGGCGATGGATAACCTTTGGGCAAGATATGAACCGGAGCGGGCAATTTAATAGTTTATTTCAATAATGAAAAATAGTTCGATTAGTATTATTATTTCCGTCTAAGGCCCAAGATTTTCCTTAATCAGAGTGAATACACGATGGAGTAGTGCAAAGCGGCAAAAGGTTTTAGTAACACAAAGCAGAATTTTAAAAGTTAGAATAGAATAGAATAGAATAGAATATACTTTATTGCACACTAGAAATATTACAATCAGTAAAGTTGGTAATACAGGTGCTAGGTGGCGGAATAGCAATTTTTCCATCTATAACTACAGCGAGATATAATGAATAAAGTTATATCCTACAGAACACCATCTCTATCCTTGCCGTTCTAGATTTTTGAAATATTGATAATTTTTTGCACATTGGGCACATTGCGCGTAGAACCGACGGCCGTTGGGGCAGAAAGGTTCTTGAATGGCGACCGCGACGTAGTGTGGGCAGGCCCCCCACGAGGTAGACCGACGACCTGGTGAGGGTCGCGGGAAGCCGCTGGATGCGGGCCAAGCAGGACCGATCATTGTGGAGATCCTTGTGGGAGGCCTTTGTCCAGCAGTGGACGTCTACAGGCTGAGATGATGATGATTATTATTATTATTAATTTTTAAAGGGTGGCGGTGCCACCTGTATATGCCCCTTAACAATAAGCGCCACACCCGATAGTATTGATTGCAATTCCTCAATTACAGTTTAGAGGCAGACCTATTTATTACTATTACTTTTTTTGAAATATAAATATTACACAACATTAATTTGTATAGGTTCTTTACAACGCCGAGGGGATCCCTAAGGAGAGCATTCAGAGGATCGCTAAATACTACAAGAACGTCACGTTCGAGAAGGTTCCCGATGTCCAAGAGGGTAATTGCCATTTTCACACTTACTTGCTTATCGTGTAGGTTTCGAGGTTAACCCACCTCACAAATCCCGGTGGTGTCCGTAGAGTAAGAAAGACATTTTTTTTGGATAGTAATGGAGACTTGAAACTCCAAATCAAAGAAACAAATTCTGTCTAGTAACTGGTACGGCGGGGTCCCACGCCCCGCACCCCGCAGGCGCCGCGGGACTCTAATTGGGGTGTTCGGGGGTGCTTTACATAGCGTGTGACTTGTAGTTGATATTCAGTTGTTATTCAAAAAGAAGTAGGTTGTCGAAACGCGTTTGCTGTATGGAGTGACCGACCAGTGGTATTGGTGCAAGCACCCTAGTATATTGTATTTTGTTGTAGTGTTGATAAGAGCCGCAGAAGCAGACGATCTGACCGAATACAACCAGTACCAGGTTGCCGTGGAGATCAACAACACTGATGTCACGGTAAGTTGTTTTGTACACATACTTTTGTAAATTTTTTTTGTAGTTAATGGGACTTCTTTTTTTATTTTTTCTTGCGTGTCATTTCAATTTTTTTCATGCATCATGAACACTATTAAAGTTGTTTATGAGCTCTTGTATGAGAAATAATCGCCAATCACTCTAGTTTCTGCTAGTACTATTACCTCCTGAATGCGATCTGATCAGCACAAGTGTTGTTCAAGTGACCAATCATTTTTCCTGTTCGTTTGTTTCTTCATTACTATTATTGCCCTCTTCCTTCTCCTCAACCCTTCATTTATAATTTCTTTGTTAATTCTTCTCTTTTCGTATCATTTGACACCATTTCCGTTTAGCTTTTTAACTCATTCATAAATATTCATAACTAGCGACCCGCCCCGGCTCCGCACGGGAAAATGGTTATTGTGGGTTATTCTTGAGTATATTATGCATGTATTATACATATAAACCTTCCTCTTGAATTTCTCTATCTATTAAAAAAAACCGCATCAAAAACCGTTGCGTAGTTTTAAAGATTTAAGCATACAAAGGGACATAGGAGGGACATAGGGACAGAGAAAGCGACTTTGTTTTATACTATGTAGTGATACCATAATTATTTATTTATTGAATGCTTCCAACCTCTCTCCGCTTTCTTTGTCCATGTTTCACCCCTACACGAGTACACCGTGAATTTTGACTGGTTGTTTATACGCAACATAGTAATAGTCTCATGAAACTGAACAACCTTCCCTAAGGAACATAGGAAAATCAAAAATAATTTTCATCTTTTCATATAAACATTCTTAGATTTAAACTAAACTAACCTAACCTAAACTAACTTTAATTCTGAACTAAATCGTGGAGAAAACCCGTGAAAATGTGTATTTTCATATAAACTTCAGTCACGTCACGTGACCGGCCACTTTGTATGAAAAATGAGAATTCTAATTTTGAGATTTCAAAGTTTGTTCCTTTGGGAAAGTTGTTTAGTTTCATGAGTACTACCACTATAAACAAACAAATAAATAATAAACAACCAGTTAAATTTGACGGTGTATAGTGCGATATAGTTCAGATAGTAAGTAAGTAATTCTTTATTGCTTACACATAAAATATTTTAACAAAAAACTTACAAATAAAATGTGCGCAAAGGCGGTCTTATCGCTATTTAGCGATCTCTTCCAGACAACCCTAGAGTATAGGAAAACAATCAAGGAGCATGGAGTAGTGCTAATCAAAAAGGATACATGATTAACATACGTTACCTAACTAATATACTACATAACAATACAGAATATATCAGATAGATTGTTGTCGTAGGTCCACTACACGACTCTGGTCCACCACGCGGCGCCGGTAGCCGTTAACCTGGCGAGCAACATGCTGATGGCGGCAGCGGGGCGCGGGGGGAGCGGGGGGAACCTGCCCCTCACCACCAACAGCCGCCCGGTGCACTCGCACAGGGTCATCTTACAGGTACTTACACTTGTAGTGGGGACGGCCTCACTAGCTCCACTACACGACTCTAGTGAACCTGGCGAGCAACATGCTGATGTCGGCAGCGGGGCGCGGGGGGAGCGGGGGGAGCGGGGGGAACCTGCCCCTCACCACCAACAGCCGCCCGGTGCACTCGCACAGGGTCATCTTACAGGTACTTACACTTGTAGTGGGGACGGCCTCACTAGCTCCACTACACGACTCTAGTGAACCTGGCGAGCAACATGCTGATGTCGGCAGCGGGGCGCGGGGGGAGCGGGGGGAGCGGGGGGAACCTGCCCCTCACCACCAACAGCCGCCCGGTGCACTCGCACAGGGTCATCTTACAGGTACTTACACTTGTAGTGGGGACGGCCTCACTAGCTCCACTACACGACTCTAGTGAACCTGGCGAGCAACATGCTGATGTCGGCAGCGGGGCGCGGGGGGAGCGGGGGGAGCGGGGGGAACCTGCCCCTCACCACCAACAGCCGCCCGGTGCACTCGCACAGGGTCATCTTACAGGTACTTACACTTGTAGTGGGGACGGCCTCACTAGCTCCACTACACGACTCTAGTGAACCTGGCGAGCAACATGCTGATGTCGGCAGCGGGGCGCGGGGGGAGCGGGGGGAGCGGGGGGAACCTGCCCCTCACCACCAACAGCCGCCCGGTGCACTCGCACAGGGTCATCTTACAGGTACTTACACTTGTAGTGGGGACGGCCTCACTAGCTCCACTACACGACTCTAGTGAACCTGGCGAGCAACATGCTGATGTCGGCAGCGGGGCGCGGGGGGCGCGGGGGGAGCGGGGGGAACCTGCCCCTCACCACCAACAGCCGCCCGGTGCACTCGCACAGGGTCATCTTACAGGTACTTACAGTTCCGTTCCAGGGATATTTCCGTTCCCAGCAATATTCCAAAAACGAAATTTGCTGTTCAAGTTGGCTAGATATGGTAGACCGGGTTGGTAATTCCCGGTTATGTACCTGACGACCCGACCGACCCTACAGATCTCACTGACTCGTCCTAGTTAGCCTTAAACGGAAAGTAGCATTCTTCGTGTGGGAATATTCCCGAGAACGGCACATCACTAGTCACGCACACATGCGCTGCGCGCTTGTTACTACAAGCTGTTAGTACAACCAATTTTGCTCATTTTTTTTTACTTTTCTTCAGTTAATATTTTTTCTTACTAACAGTATTATTTATTTTCTCAGAACATGATGGCGAAGATGCGACAACCTAAAGCCATTGAATCGTGCGTCATTTGGACTATATTCGTTGTCTGTGGTAAGTGACGTATCAGAGTGGCTTGAAAACATGTTAATTAAGTTCTCAGAGAATTGGATAGTACAATGACGCCGGAGGGAGAGGTGATGTTAACGAGACACAAGCCCAGGTTTAAGTCTCTTTATTCAATGGTTCTCTAAGCTTATATACTATATAGTGCGTGCGTCACTCGCTACACACTACGTGCTTATAGGAGAGAGAACCTATCTTCTTATGGAATCTATGAGGACGTGCAGTATCTGTTCCGCATACCATGCGCATACCACACCTCCCCTGAAAAGGTTAGGCTTCCCTCCCCTGAAAAGCCAAAACTACTATAAAAAAAAAAACAGAACTTCAAATTATTAAATCAAACTAAACGAACGGATGGAACAGGTGGCAGAGGTAATCACTTCTAAATTAACACATTAATAAACATTACATACAATAATACCTACTTAAAACTATCTATTTAAATTATAGGAATTTATACATAATCATACAATTCTTGACATGGCATCCACCGTTACATTTTCTGAACCTTTCACGTATTCTATCTCGAAATCAAATTCCCTATCAGTTACTCTCTCTACACCACTAACAATACATAACCGAGGAAATAAATCATTTTTTGAAGCTTCATTCGTCAATATTGGTATACTATTTTTGTTGAGCTCATTCTTTATTATAACTAACTCTATTACATTATTATTTTTACATAATCTTATCAGCTCCCCTATCGTTGCGTCTCGGCGCGCCTCCGTTAGTAAGGAGTCCTGATTTACGTAAAAAGTAGAGTTATTATATGCTATATCCCTTAAGGGTTGTTTTTTACGTACGTTTTCCTCTAATGTCTTTAAATGTTTGTTCGAACACAAGATCAATTCCACATCACTTGACGTCTTTTTGATAACGTCCACTACTTTAGGCCGGCCGGGTCCTAAGAGTGAACTATTCTCCCTACTCGCTTCTAAGTCAAATCCGGTATCTTCCAAACGACGCTTCATAGACCGCGTTAACACTCCTACAAAGCCTGCGTTCCACCCTTTCAGCTCCTCTGACGTCACTACAATTCTCGACAGTGCACTACATAATAAAAATCGTAATACATAAGGTTTATAGGCGCACTTTGTAAGTTATATAAGACTATTAACCCATGATGCACATTGTAGTATAACATAATAAACACATTGTAGTCTAACGTTGATACACTTATTTTCCTTAAATTTATCTAACCCTTAAAAATAAACAAGAAAACATTTTTTGTTCATTTGTTGTTTCCTTAACACAAAATTTACCTAAACCTATCATTTCACGTTATACACTGACTACAAATTACCTATATTAAAAAAACAATACCAACCAAAAAGAAAAGGCGATGCCATTCTGCTGCGCTCGCATTTCCACAGAATGACATGGCCACGACCTTGCTGACTCGATACAAACATAATTCTAACTACTGTGAATAAAACGTGACAATAATAGACAATAATACTAACAACTACTTGCTCTAATTTATGTTACATAATACATATTTACAAAACACACGAAAAAAAAACAAAAAAAAAAAAACACTCACATCACTCACTTCACTTAGAGTCCATTAGAGTCTTTCGAACACACCCCCAGGGTGGTCCTTAGGCCATCTGGTGATGGCAACGCCCCTGTCTTGCCTGGGCAAGCACCATCTCCCCCGCGTCGCCGTCGACGTCGCCTTCGCCCCATCGTCGTTATTATCTTCTGCTGCCCCACGGTCATCGGTAGCCATAACCATCAGCTACTAGCGACGAGACCAAACAGAGCGGAGCGGCGACCCCATTCCAATGGGTAGCGGTTCTGGACCGCTTGCGCTCCCATCCAATCAGTCGACCACATCGGACTGCTACCAGCTATACGACGAATCTCGAGCGATGACGAATCACGAAACTTCCCGACTACAGGTTAACCTCCCACAGCACACCGCCCAAAGGCAGCGCCTGCCGCACGGTCGCCATACAATGACGCCGGAGGGAGAGGTGATGTTAACGAGACACAAGCCCAGGTTTAAGTCTCTTTATTCAATGGTTCTCTAAGCTTATATACTATATAGTGCGTGCGTCACTCGCTACACACTACGTGCTTATAGGAGAGAGAACCTATCTTCTTATGGAATCTATGAGGACGTGCAGTATCTGTTCCGCATACCATGCGCATACCACATAGATGGTGCTGACAAAAGTGATGTAAGCTTCAACGTTAAATACCAGTTACACTAGCGCCACCAATGGAATAAAATCAATTATTTATTGTCAATGAATTTGATCGAAGTGACATATTTAGCTACAATTTAAGGGAAAGATATTTTTCAGTTTTCATTCTTCTTATCGTGTCGATGACAAATTCCTTAGATATTTTGGCCCAGAACCTAGCTACTTCAACTGCATTATCTGTGGCATCCATCAGGTCCTGCTGCGAGCAGGTGGCAGGGCAGTTTTCATTTAGGGTAAATCTTATTATAGAAAAATATCAAATAACGTAATAATCTTATTTCGGAGCATTAAACTACAAAGTGGCTAGTTACTGATAGTGGCCAGTAATACCACATAATATCTTGGTTTAGCCTAGTGGTTGCGAGTTATCGCGCACTTATAAGAGGATTGTGAACCTGTACGCATTCATACAAAACTAGATAATTCGTTCCCCGTATAGTCCAATTTTCATATCTTTACTTTAGAATGGCTCACCAACTCAATAGAAGAAAAAGTACAGATTTACATCCTCCTAAAGAAAGACCATGAATACTTTCGCAAGATTGCTTTTCAACTTTATATTTGAGGGTGCAAAGTTCAAATTATGGTGGTAATATAGAACCCACTACCATATAAGACAACTACTATGAAGACAGACCTTTAAAGAAACGTCTTCCATTCCATACTTGATGAACGATTTGCGGAAAATGTATATTGGATAATAAAATACAATTAAACTTGGCAGTAATCGTGGGCGCGTTGATGAACGCAGTGACTTTGCCGATCAAGGAGCGCGTGTCGGGCACCCGCCACATCCACGTGATGTCGGGCTGCCCGCCCGCGCTGCACTGGCTGCTCACACTACTCTTCCACACGATGCTCTTCACCGCTCTGCTACTACTGCCCACCGCTGCACTCACGCTACTCGATAAGGAGATGACGCTGGATCAACCGAGGTTTATTGGTGAGTTTTTGATCCTGGCAGGGTCGCTAATTAACCTTTTAACCGCCATGATCTGAAATATAAGACTTACCAAATCGAGCTCACAACGCCACCGTCTCATAAATAAGATTTATGTTTTGACTGATTGATATACATTTTGTTTTTATGGCTGGCGGTGGAAGCAAGTTCTTAGAAAATATGCTTGGCGGTTAAAAGGTTAAAAGTAATGAATCAAGGACCAATCACACGTACCAATACCAGCCCTGCTGTGCCACTCACGTGATGCTCTTCACCGCTCTTCTACTGCTACCCACCGTTGCACTCTCGCTACTCGATACGGAGATGACGTTGGATCAACCGGGGTTTATTGGTGAGCTTTTGATCCTGGCAGGGTCGCTATTTAAAAGTATTGAATCAAGGACCAATTATCACACGTACCAATACCAGCCCTGCTGTGCCACTCACCTGATGCTCTTCACCGTTGCCATCACGCTGCTCGATACGGAGATGACGTTGGATCAACCGAGGTTTATTGGTGAGTTTTTGATCCTGGCAGGGTCGCTAATGAAAAGTAATGAATGAAGGACCAATCACACGTACCAATACCAGCCCTGCTGTACCACTGCCCATGGGCCAATGCCACAGCTTTTTTGAAACTAGAATTTAAAGTTGTTTTCATCTATTTTCTAGCCTTTCTAAATATCGCCATCTAGTGCAAATTGACGAAACTACAAAGAGCATACATAACGGATTGTCGGAAGTGAAACACCGTGGTTAATCATGGTCCAAGAAAACAAGGTCTTGCAATTAGACCACGTGACTGACACGAGGCTACGTCATTTTGCGCTGTTCGTCCTTGTCCATTACACGCATTCGACAAGGATGAACAGGCAAAATGACGTAGAAATGACGTAGTTTTTCCCTTTTTTACTATCCAGACCCTAAGGTTGCCTGGAAGAGATTAGTACAGTGAAATTAGGTTTTAACTTGGACATTTAAAATTACTAAACGGGATCTTTTGGAATATGTTCGGACACCTTCCGGGATGATGCTCAAAAAAGTCCCAGGACCTCCTTAGTGGGATACCCTGGAAATCCTGGAAAAACTGGAATTTCAAGGAAATTCTTGGAGCGTACCTAAGATTGTTATAAATAACGCAATTTTTTTTTACATACAAGACATCTGAGTTTTTAATTTTATTATCCAATACATTTAGTGTAAAAAAACCTGGAAAACCTGGAAAACCTGGAAAACCTGGAACTGAAAGGAAAAAGTTAGGATTGGTTTAGAGCAATGGCAGAACGCCGTTTTTTAATCCTAAAGGTCTTTCTATTTTTCTTAATAATGTTGACGTCAAATATTTTTCATTCCAGGACACCTGGAGCCTGGAAGTTACCTTGGAGCTTGTTTCAGACACTGATATGGAACTGAGCAGTGCTGGAGACTTCTGCTAGCTGTAATAAAAAGAAATCTTTTAGAATTAAGTGGATTTACTTACTTACAATAAAATATCATATCAGTACATTCCTCACTCGTTTCAGACGAATAATAAGTACCTATAATATGAAAAGTTAAACGTGACAAACAAGGATTTCTAGGAATCCTGTACTTGTAGAGGCAATGGATTGCGTAAAGCGCAATAAACGCATAAGAATGAAAAAAGCTTTTAAAGCAGCTTATTTTTTGACTGTTTTTATCTCGCTCCAAGGTAACTTCCAGGCTCCAGGTGTCCTGGAATGGAAAATATTTGACGTCAACATTATTAAGAAAAATAGAAAGACCTTTAGGATTAAAAAACGGCGTTCTGCCATTGCTCTAAACCAATCCTAACTTTTTCCTTTCAGTTCCAGGTTTTCCAGGTTTTCCAGGTTTTTTTACACTAAATGTATTGGATAATAAAATTAAAAACTCAGATGTCTTGTATGTAAAAAAAAATTGCGTTATTTATAACAATCTTAGGTACGCTCCAAGAATTTCCTTGAAATTCCAGTTTTTCCAGGATTTCCAGGGTATCCCACTAAGGAGGTCCTGGGACTTTTTTGAGCATCATCCCGGAAGGTGTCCAAACATATTCCAAAAGGTCCCGCTTAGTAATTTTAAATGTCCAACTTTGGTCAAAAATTGCCCTAATATGACTGAGCTAGATTGCTACCGTAGCAATAAGGCCGCCTGTTGACTTCTTGAATTTAATTTGTTATATTTTTTCCTTTAATGTTTTTCTTGGTGTCAATAAAGTATATTATTATTATTAGGCTCGTGTCAGTCACGTGGTCTGATTGCAAGACCTTGTTTTGTTGGACCATGGTAATCTGAGGTGTGAACCTTGTGCTTCTCTTCAAATCTGATAAAGCGAAGTTGGATACGTCGATTTTGGAATACAACCGTAGGTCAATAAAAAAAGAAGTAGTAATATAGTTGCGTTGTTGTTTGTGGTCGCCAGGGTCGCTGCTGCTGATCCTGGTGGTGGGCAGCGCTGGGTTCCTGTCGTTCTGCTACCTGGTGAGCTTCAGCTTCGCGGAGCGCGGCGCCGGCCTCTTCCTCGTCGTCATCATGCTCGTCTTCGGTCTGTGCCATTGTTTTTACACTAGCTTTATATAAGCTTCACTTGTAAGTAACTATGTATGTAAGAAAATCTTGGAATCTTAATTTGACCCACTTCCCGGTCTTCGATTAGGATGAAATTTTGCACACGCTCTGAGTTCTGATGACAATACATGACTAGCTAAGAAACGTCATTACAAATCTAATATGGCGGCCTCCCTAAGATGGCAAACTGGCTGTTTGAAATCCACCCCCATGATATGGGTATCAAATGAAAGGGTTTGCTGTCAGGAATACGAAAAAAAAAAGTCACGTGACTTAAATCCAATATGGCGGACGTCCAAGGTGGCGGACAGGAAGCGTGTTTTTTAGTTTTTTAAACTATGTATTATTATTAATATCACTAGCTGATTAGCTGCTCGCGTTGTTTTCCGACTTTTCCGTAGTATTGAGCTATCTGACGGGAACTTTAATTTTCCGCGTTTAAAGTGTCTAAGATGTTGACCATAGATGTAAAGAGCCACCATGCTAAATTTCATTCGAATCGGTCTAATAGTTTCGAAGATTAGCCTGTCAGTCAGATCAATCAGACAAACAGACAGAGAAACAAAAAAAAGAAAATTGTCTGGATATGTTCTCTTTCACTTATTACATCTTCCTGACTCGGATTTCATTTTTTTCTATGTACAGACATTTGACCTCTACAGTTTTATTATATAGATTTATATGAATGATTTTATGTAAATATAATTTATCGTGATAGTTCATAATTTAACAAACAGTGTTTTAGTTTGTGCTGCGAAAAATATAATTGTTATTTAAATTTAATATCCCACAGGCCTAATACCGGGCGCCATACAATCCATAGCAGACTTTTCGAAGCTGTCCCTCGGGCATTGGACGGTGCCGATCGCCATACCCAACTACGTATTCCCGACGGCGACTATGACGTCAGCGGTCATCCGCGCGGTCAACGTGGCGCGGGTGAACGCGTACTGCCAGCTCAATGTGGACAAGTGCCCCAATATAGAGCCGGCGTACGGACTGGACGTGGATCGATGCTGCGGTGAGTGGCGCTATCTTGGGAAACTGTTTTGTCTAGGACCATGGTCTAAGAAAACAAGGTCTAACCATTAGACCACGTGACTGACACAAACCTACGTCATCTTGCGCTGTTCACCCTTGTCGAATGCGTGTTAATAGGCAAGGATGAACTGCGCAAAATGACGTAGGCTTCTGTCAGTCACGTGGTCTAACGGTTAGACCTTGTTTTCTTAGACCATGTCTAGGACATAAACTTCTTTGATACTGTTTTTTTATGCCTCTTCTTTTAAGGAGCTTCACTATGCCAAGTGGCGCCGCCATCTTGGAAAAAAATATAACTCGGGAAATAACCAATTGTTCAAAAATGTGGACCACAGAATTGGAGTCGGGATGCTGTAGTATATATAGAAGCAATCACATATGTTTATTATAGTTCAGTGTAGTACAGCGCTGTAGTTAGAGATAGGTAAATAGCGAAAAACGTCCACTTGATTCTTTTCCGAGTTAATAATTTTTAAAGGGTGGCGGCGCCACTTAGCATAGTGGAGTCTCTTGTGTGCATCTGGATTGAGGGCCCATTTTTTTAAAGTTTACAAAACGATTTGAGATTTATAGGGGATTTAATAAAGAATAGTAAAAACATGAAGCACAGGGTCACGAATTTCTAAAACATAAATTGGAACTGTGGTGATTAAATAGCTTGGGCTCTCAATCCAGATGCTCGGCTAAAATGGCATATTTCAAATCTCAAAAAGTACAACCTCTGGGTTTATAATTTTCATTTCAGCATTTAGTTAAGAATTTCTAAAATATGTATATAAATTCTTAAATATGTATAATATGATTTACATATTAATATTACGATTTATCTTGGGCCCTCAATCCAGACATATCTGGATTGAGGGCCCAATATTTGACTTGCAAAACATTAATTTATATAAAGAAATACATAAATATGACTTCAATATGTTATATTTAGACACCTATGTGAATTCCTAAAAGATAAATAATGACACAAAAGTTAATTGTTTAAAAGTAAATGACGATCGAAAATAATCGAAATTTACCAAAACGTCTGAACTGAGAGCCCAATATTTTCGGCTTTATCGACTAGGCTCACCCTCATAGATCACCAGTAATTAGAATACGTTCTTTTAGAAAATTTAAACTAAAAGATTATAAATAATCCGTTCTTCTAAATTGCATACTTTAAGAGAAAATCGGTTTTCAATTTTTTATATGAGAAAAAATTGTAGGGTGGATATGATTTTGTTACTTTTTCGGACAGAAAGTCTTACCCTTGCAGATAATAGCATTATTTATTTTCATAAATTAAACACGGTTGGTAACATAAAAAAACTATATACTCCACTGAAAGGGACAGTAAAAATACACATATAATACAAGCTTAAGAAACAGTTTCGTTCAGAGAAGCAAGTAAAAGATATTGTTATTTTCAGTTTTGACTACACCCCAGATATTTAATGGCTTGGGTTTTTTTATGCTTATAACTTTTTTAAATATAACTTACTTTTATTTTAGACTAGCGACCCGCCCAGGCTCCGCACGGGAAAATGGTTATTGTGGGTTATTCTTAAGTATATTATGCATGTATTATACATATAAACCTTCCTCTTGAATCACTCTATCTATTAAAAAAACCGCATCAAAATCCGTTGCGTAGTTTTAAAGATTTAAGCATACATAGGGATATAGGGACGGAGAAAGCGACTTTGTTTTATACTATGTAGTGATAATAACTTTATTTACATTTTACTTGTCTGACGAGTTAGGGTTAGGGACGATGACAAATCCACGAAACTGACCAATTAGAATCCGATTCACAGATAAGTACTTAATTAAATCAAAGATCATTAAAATCCGTGCAGCCGTTCCCGAGTTACAAAATATTGTATATAACACGACTTTGTTTTATATGTA